>NDFZ01004715.1:97463-123939 GCA_002192655.3 Mamestra configurata | reverse complement strand
TTTTTTTTTTTTTTTGACGATGACCACTCGCAGTTCAGCACACTAAGGCTGGTTACTGCTTAACCGGACTATCCTGTGGTGGCCTTAAATGACTCTAAGGCCCCCAGCCAGGGCTAACAAACTAAGGACCGGACAGACACTGTGCTTGGCTTTTATACCTTACCAGCTAACCGACATTTTTCAATTGATCAACTAATAACAAACTAAATTGTAGACCAAAAATATTAAAAATTTTAGTAGAAAATCAAACAGTATTTTTATAGACTAGATTTACACTTGAAACAGTATTTTAATTGATTTTAACGATGATTTTCAAGTCATCTATGGCTTCCGTTGACAGTTGGCAACATTTAAATATAACCTATTTTATCAACTGCTTAGCCGGACTTGCCTATGGCGGCCTTAATATAAATATTAAAGCCTCCAGCCAGGCCTTATAAAAAACTTACAAACTAAGCGACTACACGCCAAGGGCCGTGCGGGTCGGAAGAATAAGACAAAAAAAAACATAAAATCAATTTACTAAAACAGAACCTAAACCTGGGCTTAAAACCTGATAGGTTTACGTCACACATGTATACACACATATATGTATACTTCATAACATGAACTTTACAGCGCATAGTTTCCTAAGATAATTATGTTCCTGGATTTAGAATGTGGCCGCCCCATCTCATACCGTGGGCCATAGAAGGCCACTAAGAGCGATTGTGACGGTACACACCAAAACCATCTTATGTCACCTGCGCGGTATTAGACGCGTTGATGTCAGGCAAGCAGCTGATTGGAGATTTTATAAATCACTAGCACTTCGCCCGCGACTTCGTCCGCGCGGATTTAGTAGTTACTCCACAAACTTCAAAGCCCCCTCAAACCCTTTTTAAAGGTAAGTTTTGGAAAATTAAGCACTACGATATCCATTCAACGGTCTCAGGATCAGCCTACTATCCACCCAGTTCACCCCGTTCACCCCGCCAGAGGTTGACTATGTAAACATTGTTAGATCTGTTTCAAATTTCCCACTTTTAGCTTGTTCATTCCAATTTCCACGTAAATTGAAGTAAGCAATAATGTCCTCCCCTGAAAAATTCATCAACCCTTTTCGCCCCTTATATTTGTTATTCTTAATTTTTTATCCAAAACATTAATGCCGTGCATTAAGTTTCTCCCCAGTTAGCTCAAACCGCAACATTTTTCTTACTTAGAGCATCGAAAAATCCAAATATTTGTTATTTTTCTTTTTTTATCCAAAACATTAATGCCGTGTTTCAGCTTCATCGGACTAAGCGTTAAGATTCTCCCCAGTTCGCTCAAACCGTAACATTTTTCTTACTTAGACCATTTTTATGCCCGTCGTAACTTTAAAACGAAAGGTCCGATTTGAGTAATTTGAAGTGTAGTTTACATGTACATTATCAACCTTAATTCTAAACAAACAAACTAACTAATCTTTACTCTTTATAATATTAGTTTAGATAGATTAGATATATAATCCTGATGATGTGTCTGTTTGAGTATTATTCGCAAATTATCGGCATTCGATTGAACTGAGTCTATAAAATAATCATTAAAATGTCTTGCTATCATTTTAGGAATATTAAATTTCATAGAATTGGTTACCTCCCAAGTTGCTTTAGACTTGTTAGTGCTAGTTCCTATAAAATAGCTGTTTTGAGCCCTTTGTGTTAATTTGATCACTTTTTAATATCTCTTTGAGAATTATTTGAAAGCCGCTTTTGTATCACTATTTCGCTTTATTCTGTATTGCTATAATAAAGTTCATAATAAAGATCAAATAAGTTCATTGAACTTTATAGAATTTACTGGTGATTGTGGAATACTGAGCATACAAATGATAAAAGCACTCAATACAATTGCAAAAGAACTTGGCCCAAAGGAAATAAATACTAAAAATATTCTGCTTTTAATTTTCAAGATTAGAATCAAAATTTAGGATTCGTTGAATCTCGTGAGTTTGGAGGAATTACGTTACCCAAAAAATTGGGGCGTTTTTCAATTCTATTAGATTAAAACTCCTTTAATTGTATTAGAAGTTTCAACTACCATTACCGAAGTTAATGCAATTATCAATGTCTTCAGAACTGTTCAAAACATTATGCGCGCGTGGATTTCCTTAGCAGAGTTATTTTAGAAATGTATTTATTATACTCTTCAAAGATCTTATACTTACAATCATCAACAAATATATTTCGAAAAAGATTATTACAGGATTTTATGTTGATAAAAAACTCTATGGCCCATAACTCATTAATAGGTACCAACTCTTAACATCTTACACACGTGATAACTTTTAAACGAAATATCCGATTGAGATGAAACAAAAAGTATTTTACTTCTACATAAATACTCTTGATAACATAATGCTTAATTTCGATAAAGATTAATATTACGATACGTATTTAACGTAGTTTTTTTTCTTTAGACGATTTAATAATTATTTTGAACACAAAATGGGTTATTGTGATTAAACCATGATAGCTAGATATATGTTCTCGCGGACTTTTTTGTAGGTCTTAATGGGATCTTCTAACCCGTAGTACATCATTTTGTTCTTTTGTCAATAGTTTTTGCAGCGCACGCAAAAAAAGGTTTTTGATTTTACACCTTGTGTTACGAAATAGCAATTTTATTACGGATCCCTAATTTTGAAAAAAAAAAAAAATAGCCTATAGCCTTCCTCGATAAATGGACTACCCAACACTGAAAGAATCATTCAAATCGGACCAGTAATTCCAGAGATTAGCGCGTTCAAACAAACAAACAAACAAACAAACAAACTCTTCAGCTTTATAATATTAGTATAGATTATCATCATGCAGGACGAAATGAAATGCGTGATAGGGTAAAGACGTACCAGCCAGGTGATGCGTAGGGGCAGCACCAAACCCTTGTGGGATATGAGCTAGGGAGGAATGCTATGACAAAAAAGGGAGTCAGTGATAGCATGATGATTGACAGGACGGAATCGAAGAAGAAAACGAGATGCACCGAGCCCAACTAACATTGGACAGGGGCAGATGATTTTATAAGATATCTTTAGAAGTTTGCGAAGATATGAGTGCGAAAAAATGAGTTTTAACTTCCGGAGCGGTATAGATTTTTCAAATTTTGCCGTTGTTTAGTTTAATATCTGCAAAACAACCCAAATAGGCTTTTTTAAATTAGCTCAATCCCCTTTTCAATTAAGTTTTAAGAATTCACCTTGTTATTAGACACCGTTATTTAAAATTGCATAATCAGATAAAAGCCTACATTTTTTCTGGCTGCCCCCGAAAGAGGGTAATATTTTTCGAGAGTATCTATATATTAACGTTTATTTCTTTGGCATACCCTGTAGCCTAAACAGCTGGATATATTTTAACAAATGAGGTATCATATAAACGAATCATATGATACCTCATTTGTTAAAATAATGTTGTTAAAGTAGTACCTAGTAAATATAGTAGTAAGTTAAGTGCTCAACTAGGTGGCGGCCGACGAATGAAGTCTCTTAATCGTGGCGTAGTAATGTGGTGAACACGAACTTTATTGATTTCAGGGTTCAGTGCCAGGCACATATTTTTGGAAGCCCCGCTTGGGTCTCGATTTAGCTATTCCTACAACCGGTAAGAAAGATACGACAAAGTCAAGTTGATTTGAAACGCACTTGTTTATA
Organism: Mamestra configurata; assembly: GCA_002192655.3. Taxonomy (NCBI): domain Eukaryota; kingdom Metazoa; phylum Arthropoda; class Insecta; order Lepidoptera; family Noctuidae; genus Mamestra; species Mamestra configurata. Next base: position 120,263 of record NDFZ01004715.1, on the reverse strand, counting down.
TTCATTAAACCGTATTGATAAAATAAGCACCTTTGGAATTATATAAACCTATCGCAATCGCCTAACCACCTTCGAAGCCCCACGCTACATTGAGAAGTTTTAGATCCGCATGCATTTTCCAGTCAATAGCAGTGATCTTACAATTTGTACAATTTTTAAATACTTTCAGAGGTGCAGCTAAGGATTGCCCTGCGTACTAAAGAAAACATTCAAGAAGGTACCTGCGTACTGGTCGATGGATATAAAGCTGGTCTGGCTGTCATAGCTTTTGCTGCTGGCTTATCCAATGCACGTACTTATCCACATTTCAACCCTTTGTCAGCTTATTACTACACGAATTTCTACAGATGGGCGCTAAGATATATCAGCCTGTAAGTTTCATCCCAACAAATACACTGTAAATGTAAATAAACCATAAGACGGTGATCCCCGGGGTTCAGAGGTTGCAAAGAGTTTATTTTGACAATTGCAACTATTCAAACAGTTTGGCTTGGGCCAAATATATTATCACAGACTAACCTAGTATTTCTATCACGCGTAAGACAAACTGGTTTAATCTAGGTCAAACTAGATTTCCTCTTATTCCTAGACTAGAGAGACAAATTTACCTTGTTTACTCAGCGTTCACTCAGCGTTCAATAATAGGTACATTTTCTACTAAAAAAAGAACCTTATAATCGTCTGAAAATATCAAGCTCAATGACCTACAACACCAAAAGATTAACCGTACCTTATGTATTGGAAAATGGACCAGGCCATATCGTTTGCAAACAAAAAACAACACGAACCATTGCTTTTTTTTTACGGGAAATCACCAAATGACCGAGGGAGGGAATTTCAGGGTCTTACTAACTAAAACCCACCAGTGTCCCCCCAAGTGCCCTTTGCGTTCCATGACCGTGGTAACTCTTTCAAACAATTCCGCAACCCTGGTAGGCACTGGCCCTAGCAGCGGGCCTCGTCAGTTGTAGTGACATCTTTTTGAGGGACGCAGGCCTGGGCCTTATCAATTGGCGAGCTACCTATCATTCCCCGTCCACAGACCTGCGCTTTCGATGGCCGGAAATCGCCCTGCGACTCCCAACCCCCAAAGTGTCTCCTGCGGCGGTTGTGGCGTCTCCTGCAGCGGTTGTGGCGTGATGATTGCCACTCCCTCACGCGTGCCACCTCCTCCTTCAGCTTCCTATGCCTGAAAGGGCAAGGGGAAGCTGTGACCTGCAAGCTGTCGGATAATGATGTGTCCCCCAACTTAAATATAACAGCTTTCTTTCGTCTCAAACGCACTTTTTTACGCTTATAGTAGTATTCTTATCCCTTGCAAGTGCGGAAAGGACAGTATGTTCCTGGGGGATAAAAGTGTCTCTTTCTATCTGGGAGAGCTTGAATCAGTCGTTGAACTCAAGAGCCGGTACAGAGGTATTTGCGCTATTCTGAACAAAATAAGTCACAAAAGCGCGTCGTCGTGAGGTGGAAAACTTATAAAAAATCTTAAGAACATCGATAACTCTAAAACCACCCAATTTGGACCCCATGTTTTCGGGATCAACATCGTTGCGAATCAGCTTTAGTATAACTTATCTCAAGGAACGCACTTAGTTACCAAACACCCTGTATGGACATAGACAAGACTATCCAGTTAATTATTTTCATGACATTACACTTAATTTATTTTTATTCCGCAGTCTTCCGTTTTGGATCGGCGGAAATGGCGGAAACTTCTGTGAGACTACTAGAGTTTGGAAAAGGCGATATTATTACATGGACGAGTTTATACCATCTTGGTTACAATCTGCTATCTTTTATGTTAAGAAAGAAGAATGGGCTAAAGAAGAACTGGAATTCAAAAGATTCAAAAAATACGCTGAACCAGCATTCGGTAAACATTACCGATTTCCGACAAGAGTTTTTAATAAGTTTAAATCACAATACACTGTTGAAACGATAGAGAACCCTCATGAGGTATCTGAGCTTTCGATCATTTAGTTTTGAAGAGTTCATTCATATGTATTCTAATTTTCTTATAACATACTATCACTTGAAAGCAAACTTAATCACATAATCATAGCGCCCATAATTAGTATTGTAAAACAGTTGTGTAACAGTTCAAGTCTACTACTAATAGTAGTAAATTATGCAAAGAGGGGAGATAAAGCAGATTCTTAAGAAACAAGCGCTATGCTGAAGCGTAATGAAGGATTCCAGATTAAATACTCAAGCCGTGCGAGAAAATATAGCGCCAACTATCTTAATCAGCCGATTCATTAAAAGCCTAGCCTTTTCATTTCACTGTGCCGTGTAATCAGCGACATACATAAGTGACATGGGCAAATCATTAAACGATATTGAAACAAAGATGCCACTTCAAGTGATGTCACTGAAAAAGGTGAATACACTGCTTTTCACGACTACTGCGAGATTATTGAAAGATACGCGGTATTTACTGGTAATTATGAAATGCAGTCCTACATTACATACCCACAGTTTTAGTTTGCGTAACAGATAATTTGACGTTTTCGATCTGGTGGCGTAAGCAGAATCTCCTATCTATGTATCTATTTGTAAAAAAAAACATGTTTCTATTGTTATTCCCGTTTTCATTAACACAGTAGAAATACGCACAAAACAAACGAACTTTTATTTAAGGATACATGTACGAGCAGGTGTCACCTAGTGTTAGTGAAAACGGACACTCGGAGGCCTATGGCAGTCCTTATCCACTTGTTTTGGAAAACAAAGGGCAGGCACCATCTCTCTGATCATAGACTACATAAAGTAAGGTGTATAAGGCGCAAGACATTTATTCATTTTTTCGACTTGGTTTCCTCTGAAAACATAAACAAAAATAACCACACCAAAAGGTAAAAAACATTAACATAAGCATTACAAATAGTTTTATTTTGTGACATCTAAATACTTGACAATATACTAATTCAAGAAGTAATCAGCACTAAAAATACAAAAAATCTTCGATTTATTGACTAAGATCCCAGGGTCCCCCAGACCTTAGTTATTTTCTCACTAACAAAATATGTGGGATAGAGTCATGTAAGTATGTATTTTTTCGTGTAAATCATGGTTGCGAAGTTCATTATCGCGATGTACGTTACTGTGATAGTTTACCATTGCGACGTTCGTTGTCGCGAAAGTTCTTTACCCCGATGCAAAAGTTCTTTACTGCCATCATCGCAGTAAAGAACTTTTGCTGCTGCGATGGTTAAAAATACTGTTTGTGTGTATCTGTTTACATGCGCAAACAGCGATTTGAGAATATTAATAATTAATATTACTTATAAAAATCACTTGTATTTTTGTGTGTATTTGTTTAAATCTATGCTAGAGAAAAGGAGCTACATCTGCCAACAAACTGCTTTCCAGTTTGACAGAGGTACTCATAATAATTGTATTGTATTATAATGTAATAATACTGTGAATAAAACTTTATCGTTTTTCATTTCGTTTTCATAAAATACCTTGGTGTCCACATTGACAAAAACCTCACCTGAACAAAGCAAATAGAGCATGTGACTGGACGTGTTAGGAAACTGCTACATGTCTTTAAGAGACTGGGTCAGATTGCAAACACAAAGATTTTGAAGATGATTTATCGCACTCTGTGCGAATCTCAAAGTAGCTTTTAAAAAACCAAGGCGATTTCGAACAAATACCTTATATCAAGAGATGAGTGCAATGCGCGTCTGCATTGCACTCAATATTTATAAATAGGTATACAATAAGACCTTGTACTTGTAAACATTATGGTGCAATAAAAAATTTGAATTTGAATTTCCCGTAGGCCAGAATCCACACATACCTACAATGCGACGCGACGGCCGGACCGAATGACTGTCGCGCAAATACTTTTATACTACACCTGCTTAGAAAGTACCTTGATACTTTATCAAATTTACGGTAGAAAGTACGTCATTGCATATCGAACAAATATGCGGGGAGAAAACGCATCTGAGCGGGAGAGAAAAGTGTATGAAAATCCATTTCTTACGTGGTTTTTCTTTTTTAATTTTGGGTAAGACTATGCGCCGGTAACCTAAATATCAAAAGCCAAAAAGTTTTTACAGTGAGTTTTTATCTCCAAGTTCGCAAAATGACACTGGCCACTAGCTGTGTGTTGGATGGTGTCGGGCTGGCAGTGCGACCCTGCGGCGGCAGGATAAACAATTTGAAAAAAGAACATGTGAAAATTGCAGACGCCATTGGCGCCATTTCCAATTTGTGTGTTGTTTGAGGATTCAGTTTTAACTGCAACAATTTCAATATAAATTTCAATTAGTAAAGATTTCGTTTTTTATTTTCCTTCTAGGTGTAGTATAAAGCACTATGTATCACTCGAGAGAAACTGCGATTCCCGATCTTGGGTGTTTTAAAGCCCTCGCCTACGGCTCGGGCTTCAAACGACACCCTCGACGGTAATCGGTCACTTTCTCCTCTCGGTGAACAATGTACTATTATATTACACCTGCTTGGAAAGTACCTTGATACTTTATCAAATTTACGGTAGAAAGTACGTCATTGCATATCGAACAAATATGCGGGGAGAAAACGCATCTGAGCGGGAGAGAAAAGTGTATGAAAATCCATTTCTTACGTGGTTTTTCTTTTTTAATTTTGGGTAAGACTATGCGCCGGTAACCTAAATATCAAAAGCCAAAAAGTTTTTACAGTGAGTTTTTATCTCCAAGTTCGCAAAATGACACTGGCCACTAGCTGTGTGTTGGATGGTGTCGGGCTGGCAGTGCGACCCTGCGGCGGCAGGATAAACAATTTGAAAAAAGAACATGTGAAAATTGCAGACGCCATTGGCGCCATTTCCAATTTGTGTGTTGTTTGAGGATTCAGTTTTCGTAGAAAGTAAAATAAAACTATCAAAATGATAAGTAGTGATAGTGATGATGAAGATTTTTTAACTCCGCCGCAGTTGAAGGAAACAGCAAAAATACTGATTGATAACCTTTTACCACAGAAATCAATTAAAAAATATAATAAAACTTATGACGATTTTTTGCAATGGAAAAGTGAAAAAAATGCGGCATCTTCTTCAGAAACTGTTTTGCTAGCGTATTTCAGTGAAAAAGCGCAAAAATACAAACCAAGTACGTTATGGTCTATATACTCAATGTTGAAAAGTACTATATTGACAAGAAACGACATAAATATTCAAGAATACAAAAAACTTACAGCATTTCTGAAAAGAAAGTCGGAGGGATTCCGTAGTAAGAAATCAAAAGTGCTTACTACAAAGGATGTTTATTCCTTTTTGCAGAATGCTCCAGATGACAAATATTTGTTGATGAAGGTAAGTTTATGAACAAAATGCACTGGTTTATGATTTATTACGTACCTATTTATGAGTAGAAATCTACTAGGTTTTCATGTTTGATATTTTTGTTTACAGGTTATTTTGATTTTAGGAGTAAATGGGGCCTGTCGTTCGCAAGAACTTGTGGATATGACAACAGACGATATCGAAATCCTCGAAAATCGAATAATTGTCAATATTCCTAACACAAAAACCAAAATTCAGCGATCATTTGTTATATCGGGCTTATTTTATGAGATAATAAAGAAATATAACGAAATTCGCCCCAGTGACCCCAAAACCAATCGGTTTTTACTACAATATAAAAACAAAAAATGTACGAAACAAGTAATTGGGAAAAACAAAATAAGTACTGTGCCAAGAGAAATAGCTTCCTACCTTAATTTACTCAATCCACTAGAATACACTGGCCACTGCTTTCGCAGAACTTCAGCGACTATTCTTGCAGATACTGGTGCTGATTTAACCACAATAAAACGCCACGGTGGTTGGAAATCGTCCGCTGTTGCAGAAGGTTACATAGAGAATTCCGTAGAAAACAAAACACGAATAAATAACCAAATATCGGGATCGATTAATGTGCATCAAGACTCATCTCCTCAACCATCAACGAGCGCGGCGATGCCAAATGCCCCTCAGCAGCCAGTTGCCCCTTTGGCACCACAGCCTTCTACGAGCGCAGTGCCAACAGCACAGCCAGTTATTCCTCCTACATTGTCGCAAACATCTCAAACAAACATTAATGGAAAAAGTGTTACATTAAGCTTCACTAACTGCAACAATTTCAATATAAATTTCAATTAGTAAAGATTTCGTTTTTTATTTTCCTTCTAGGTGTAGTATAAAGCACTATGTATCACTCGAGAGAAACTGCGATTCCCGATCTTGGGTGTTTTAAAGCCCTCGCCTACGGCTCGGGCTTCAAACGACACCCTCGACGGTAATCGGTCACTTTCTCCTCTCGGTGAACAATGTACTATTATTTTGCGATATCTTCTAAGATATTTGTTTAAACTACATAGAGTAAAGGGTACACATTTCCTATATTAAATGTCCGTTCTAACAAATACATTTATTTAGATATAGAGATTAATACCATATGGGTTAAATAAGCTTCATCTAATGACCTATCTAATGTTTTAATGGCAAAAGCAGTAATTGTGAGTTATCCGTCGGAGATAGCCACATGCTATTACGGACTTTTTGTATAGATATTGATACGTTCTTTAATTTTGTAGTACATTGTTTTATTCTATTATCAGTAGTTTTTGCAGCGCATGCGATGAAAGACATTTTATGTAAAAAAAATTAACACCTTGTGTTACATTATTCAAGTTTTAGTAGGGATCCCTAATTATTTCTGGAAATAAATATAGCCTATGTTACTCGGTGAAGATGTAGTTTTCTAACCGTGAAAGAATTTATAAAATCGGTCGAGAAGTTTTTGAGCCAAATCGTTACAAACAAACAAATAAATCTTTCCTCTTTATAATATTAGTTAAGATTTGTTTACACTTGTATCTGATACTTCTTCTTGTCATCGGTATATGGCAATACCGCAAAACGTTATTTACTTTACAGTGAACAAAAATCTAATTTCATCTATATCTGTGAAGATTGTTGATCAACTGGGTAACTGTATTAACTTTGGCGAAGAACATATTCAATTACGCCTTTATTTAGAAAAAAACAAAATGATATTATTTTATAAAAACACTCCAGAGAAAATCAAACGTCAAATTCCATCTACGACCATTAAGGTGCATAGACGTAAGAAAAAAGTGAATGAATTGAGTGAAGCACATAAAGATTTTTTTAGAGCTCTCCCAAGCAGCACATTAGCGGAAATTACATCCATAAACAAGCTAAGTATATTACAGTCAAAGGCTGTTATGTAGCTGTACTCGACGATATATAAGACGACTCTTGAGTCTGTATGAGGCGTGATCGCTACACAGTTAAATTTAACTATGTTTAGTTGATTGTGCTGCCATCGAGATAGTCTGCTGAGAGTTACATCTTTCAAGTTTAGTGAAGGTACTGTGATTGCTGCTTCCCCGATCAGGAAGTGTCCTGGAGTAATTACTTCCATCTCATCTTTGTCTGAATCATCGATAGGGCACAATGGTCGCGAGTTTAGACAAGCCTCGATCTGGCACAAAAACGTGGTCATCTCTTCAAACGTCAGGTGACTGTGTAAGACTCGTTTGAGGTGATATTTTGTGGATTTTATGCCGACCTCCTTTCATAGCCCACCGAAGTTCGGACTGTATCCCGGAATGAAATGCCACTGCGTCTTATCTTTGCTCAAAGTATTAGCTATATCACCTTCGAAATCTAACTTTGCTGCGTTCCAGGCTTCAACCAGATCTTTGTTGGCTCCGACAAAGTTTCGGCCTTGGTCACTCCACATGTGATTGCATCTTCCTTTACGTGACACGAATCTTCTGAACGCTCCGATTAAAGCTTCAGATGTCAGGTCGCCATCAAGTTCTAAATGTATGGCCTTATATGCCATGCATATAAACAGTGAAATATAGGCCTTGTTCGTTTTAGCGCCTCTTTCTCTAGACATCAGGATTTGGTACGGGCCAGCAAAGTCAACACCGCAGTTCAAGAATGCTCGGGCCGGTGTCACTCGTTCTTTAGGTAAGTCCCCCATCAACTGGGTTCTAATTGCTGCCCGCTGTTAAGCACAAACTAAACATTTATGCACTGCAGCCTTTATTAAACTCTTTCCTTTCAGAATCCGATATCTAGATCGAATGTAATTAAACATTAACTGTAAACTTCCATGAAGAGTTGCCATATGTGCATCGGCCACAATCAGTCTTGCCAAAGTGCATCGGCCACAATCAGTATCGCCAAATATGATTTATTGTGTAAGATGATGGGGGTGTTTTCTATCTTTGTCTATATTAGAGTGTCGAATTCTACCGCCCACCCTGAGGATATAATTTCGATCTAAATATGGATTGAGTGACTTCAATATACTCCTGTTCTTAACTTTATCTTTCTCTTTCAGGTCTTTTAATTCTTCTTCAAAACATTCTCTTTGTGTTATTTGTATACATTTGTGTAATGTTATTTCCTTTTGCAGAATCAAGAATTGTCTGCAATATGTGACTGCTTGCAATAACTCCTTCAGTGTATTACAAACCTCGAAGCGGTTTGTTAAAGTTTTCTCTTTGACAGATTCGTTGTTCCGATACCATGTTTACATTTATAACTTTTCTCATTTCTAGGTCCGTCGAAGTGTTTATGCTGGTTAATTTTATTTCCTTTTGTTTCAGCCAGTCTGGTGCTTCCCACCATAACTGACAATTCTTCAACTCTGATAGCAGCATGCCCCTGGATACGACATCTGCTGGGTTTTCTTGTGATCGTACATGAAACTATTTGTTACCAATGCTATCGATTATTGTCACGACTCTGTTCCTCACAAACGTTTGCCATCTTGAAGGATCTCCTTGCAACCAAGATAAAACGGTCGTTGAGTCTGTCCATGCAAATACTTGTTTAGTAGGAATATGCATGGCTTCGCTTATTTGCTTTAATAATTTTGAAAGCAGTACTGCGCCGCATAGCTCCAGTCATGGTAGTGACATTGGTTTCACAGGCGTAACTCGAGATTTGGCAGCAATAATAGTTGTTTTGTATTGTTGGTCTTCTCCCAGCACCCTCAGGTACGCTACAGCTCCTTAACATTTCTCAGAAGCGTCACAGTAACCGTGTACTGAAGCGGTCTTCATGCTTTCACTGGTGCATTGTAACCATCGCTTCAGTTCAACATTCTTATATACTAATACATTCCTTTTTTGTTTCAGGATCTACTTCGTCTTCCCAGGCAGATTGCTTCAGCCACAAACTTTGGATCAATACTTTTGCAGGTACTAAAGCCGGTGCCAGCCATCCCAGCGGATCGAAAAGCCTGTGAACGTCAGCCAAAATCTTTCTTTTGGTCACTACTCCTGTCATTCCCTAATGACAGGAGGGTAATCAAGATGATAATGTATATTCCAGGATAGACCTAGTGTTCTAATCGTACCATGCAACTTCATGTCTATTTTAACTTGCTTACTACGCTGTTCTGCTTTAAATTGTTTCAGAAATTTGCTAATGTTAGACGCCCACTTTTGCAGCTTGAAACCTCCTCCTTGCAGGATATGGCTTATATTTTTAGCTACTTCTATAGCCTGTTCCACGGCGTCCTGTCCAGACATTTGGTCATACATGAAAAAATCATGCTTGATAGTTTCAGCTACTATGGGATAATCTTTGCCTTCATCGACTGCTAGTTGCAGCATTTTCACAGCGAGGTAAGGGGCAGAAGCAGTTCCGAATGTAACTCGTAGCAGACGATAATCTTTAATTGGTTCAGTTGCATGCTGACGTCAAAGGAAACGCTGATAGTCTGCGTCTTCTTGTGTCACCAATATCTGTCTGTACATTTTTTCGATGTCGGACACAAAACAGATACACTTCATTCTCCACCTCATGACTAGATATCGATATGATAAGGCGTTTTTCAAGTTGCTTGTATCTTCTCAATGCTATGTCTCTTGCCAAACTTCTTTCTTACTAAGTTTCTGTGCCAATCGAAAGTGAACCTTAACCCGCTTAATATATGGTTCTTCGAGCCGAAGCCACAAAGTAGAACGAGTGTATGTCACCACGAATATTTGCTCTATTACACTATTACCTACATATATGATCCGGAGATAAAGATAAAATTTGGACTCCCAAAACCAACAGAATATGAGAAACTATTCAGGAAGATATGCATGGTGAGACATCAGTTTCAAGCATGGAAAGAAATACAAATAGGCCCAGGAGTCATGGTGGAAAATGAAAACTATTACTCAAGAATAGAATGGAAACAAGAGCACTACAAGTCCATGAATAGTGAGACAAAAGAATGGTTCAACAAACTGAAATTGAGATTGTCACCCTGTGGCAGGTTCGTTAGGGCAAGTCCAGGGATGCTCATGGGGACGTTGAATGCTGTATCACCTATAGTTGGTCTTCTACCTGGAAACATGAATTTTGAAGGGCATTAAATGATGGTGATTTGCATGCGTTCAAGTGATGATGCGACCACTAAATACCCAGCCGATAATCCAGAAGACAACAAAAGATGTGTTATCATGAACAAACAATCTTTTCCTAGCAGGTATCAACCTTAGTCCTGACAAGACATTCTTTTTCCCGGAAAACATAGGAGAAAACACCTCTTGGTATTTCTATGCGAAGTTTGTATCACAGTTTGGGACAGAAGTGCCTAGTATCAGACCTCAAGGTAAAAACCCATCAGATGATTTGTATTTTATTGCTAAGAGCACTGCTACCGCTATACAGACACTCACAATCAATCATATGAGATTCTATTAGAATAAGTTTGGGAGTATCTGCATGGAAGAGATTATGGAGAATGAAAGAAATAGGTTCATACCAAAGCACGGTGTTTGTTTTGCCCAAAAAAGTGACATTCGCTTTTTATTGAAGATTTATACTAAATATATCATTCCAAATGCAAGAGTAGAACACCCAGGTGTCAATATCCCATACTTTATTTTTTTTTAAATATTTTAGTTTTCGTGACCGTGAAGGTCACGAAAACTAAAATATTAAAAATATACTAAAAATAATTCGTAAAAAAAAATCTATACGTAATTTTTTGTTTTTTGTATATATTATGTTTTATAAATCACTTTTTTGGTACACATTATCCAGTTTATATTTATTCAAAAACGTTGACAAAACCTTCAAAATATGTTTTTTTGTTGAAATCAGTATTTATTTTTTTATAATTTTTCTAGCACGAAGTAGAACCTCTATCTGGCATAAAAAGATTTCTTGTACTAAAGTTTATCATCCACAAAAATATTACGTTCAACTTCGGCCTAGGTTTCGAGAAAATTATTTTTAAATATTTGTATTAGGGTTGTCACTATTTTGACCTTTTGCGATATAGTGCCTGCTTGTACCTATTGTAACTACCTTTTTAGACAAATTTACTTTCGCAATTATAATATTAGTTTGGATAAAGAATCTGATTATTTCTGATGAAGGGTTTCGTGTGGCGCGGGAAGCGGTCCACCCTCGATAAGCTGATGCTGAAACCCCGCGCTAATACACGTGATCTGGAGGGACGGGGGCGAGGCCCATGGAGCCGTTACAGACCCATGATGGCACTTTGCCTTAGCAGGGGCTTACCCAACCTGCTGGGGGATGTCCTTCCGGGCCCCGACCGGAGGACTTAATGCAAGGGGGACATGAGGGCGCCAACCCTCATGTTGGTAGACGAGTGGCAAGCGAAGATGTGGAATGCGCTACAGCCGGTACCTCACGACCTCCGGAGGTAGCCGCAAATAGGCAAGGAGGAATCAGTCGACTACAACTTTATGAATGCTTTTCCGAAGAAAGTAAGAAACTTAAAAAAAATGGATCACCTGAAGATTTACCATACTCGGTCTTACTAAATATAGTTCTTAGGGAAATTGGGCATAATTTAAAACCGCTGTCGTCTGTAGACAAAAATCGAGTTATTGACAAGATCAGCTTCTTCCTCACTAACACAATGAAGATGTTCAGGACTTGCAAAAGCAATAAAATTCTTTTTAAGAGAAGACATAAAATATATTTAGAAAAGTCGTTTCTTGATGATTTACCAGATGAATTAAAAATCAATATTTATAATGATCAGCCGACACATACAATTTCCCACGTGCCTGATATTAGCACAATTGATGATACAAGTGTCGCAAGTACTAGTATAGAACTGTCTACTCCTTCTTCGGAACCAGAAACTTCAGACAATCAAAATAAAAGTTTGAGCTACAGGCAGCAACTAAGAATAAAAAAACGCCTACATGACTCTTTTCAGAATGAAACACCAACAAAAATAATAAAAGGTTTAGTATCAACATTATCTGCTGAAAATAAAGTTATACCTAAGGCTGCGAAAGATCTGGAAGCAGTTATTGAATTGTGTCTTGCATCTCCTACTCGGGCTTCCAAAATTAAGAAAAAAGCAACTACGGAGCCACAGCCTTACACTGCCGAAGAGGCTTTGGGGGTAATAATTGACAGAAAATTTAGTGTCGAGACCTACAAAGATAGACAGCAAGATCTAAAATCTCGAGGTTTTAACGTTTATCCTCCATATGCCCAAGTGCTTCTTGCAAGAAAAGCATGCTATCCGGCAGAAGAAATAAGAGTATCGGATGTTGAAGCATCAGTTTCTGTAAAAGGATTACTGATACATACGTTAAAAAGAATAGTGCAATGTTGCGAAGAGAGCTTTATCGAATTTTGCGATCGCAATAGAACAAAAGAATTGACTTGTGTATTTGAAGGATCCTGGGGATTTGACGGTAGCACTGGCCAGTCATTTTATAAACAGAGCTTTGAGCAGTCAGCTCAGGATCCTTCCATTACTGAAAATAGCTTATTCGCAACCACCTTCATACCTTTGCGTGTTCAAGCTGATAACAGTTACGTTATCTGGCTCAATCCCACACCTCAATCTTACCGCTTTTGCCGTCCCATACACATCCAATACAAAAAAGAAACAAATGAACTTATTATGACGGAAAAAACTTTGATAGAAGATCAGATCAAAGAATTAACACCTATAACTATTCAGACGACTAGAGGGCACACAATTACATTTACGTGTGAATTAACTTTAAGTATCATAGATGGAAAAGTCTTAAATGCAATCACCGGTACCTCATCACAGTTGCGCTGCCCATTTTGTAAGTTGACATCAAGCAATTTTAACGATTTGGCGTTGTGTTATTCAAAACCTTCTATAAAAGACAATTTGAAACACGGCATAAATCCGCTCCATGCTTGGATACGTGTCTTTGAGTTTTTGCTACACCTTGGATACAAAAATGATCCAGCTGTGCAGAAATGGCGAATAAATAAAAACACAGAAGAGAGTGGCATAGTACAAAAAAGAAAAGAGCGTATCCAGGCCGAAATAAGGAGAAAGATGGGGTTATTAGTCGACGTGGTAAGGCCAAATGCGGGCACTACCAACGATGGCAACACTGCCCGAAGTGTGCTGTCAGACAAATACCGACATATATTTGCGGACATCTTAGGACTCCAGTCAGGGCTATTGGATGACTTTTACACTATTCTGGTCACAATGAATTGTGAGTTGCCAATAGACGCAACCAAGTTCGGTATCTTTTGCAGAGCAGTTGCCGAAAAATATGTAGCGACATATAGCTGGCATCCGATGACGGTGACGGTACATAAAATTCTAGTGCACGGTCAAGAGATCATCGAATCCAATCCCCTTCCGCTAGGTATGCTCTCCGAGCAAGCAGCCGAATCTAGAAATAAATTCTGGCGTAGAGACAGAGAGCAACACTGCCGGAAAATGGATAGGAGAAAAACAATGATTGATCTCTTCCACCGTGCACTAGAATCATCAGATCCGGCAATTTCACTGCTTCGCCTCCATCGTCGACAGAAATTTTGTAAAAGTCTTCCTCTGTCATCTGCGGTGCTGGGTCTTCTAAAGGCTGTTGATGTGGAAAGTACCTGGCATACAGACGAGAATGTACAATCAAAAAGTCTACAGTCAGAAAATGAACAAGATTACTCGCAGGACGAGATTAACGAGGCGTCAAATATGGATTCAATAATCTTAAGCAACGAAGCCAATCTATTAGAATAAACACCAAATTCAATATTGCTAAATGTTTTTAATTAATAATAATATAAAGTATCAGAAAAAAAATTATTGACCTTTTATCCTTTTTGTGATAACCCTATATTTGGAACTTTGACCTCTGCGCTTAAAAATCATTTTCTCGAAACCTAGGCCGAAGTTGAACGTAATATTTTTGTGGATGATAAACCTTAGTACAAGGAATCTTTTTATGCCAGATAGAGGTTCTACTTCGTGCTAGAAAAATTATAAAAAAATAAATACTGATTTCAACAAAAAAAATCTTTTAAATGTTTTGACAACACTTTTGAATAAATCTAAACTGGGTAATATGCACCACAAAATGCTTTATAAAACATATATACAAAAAAACAAAAAATTACATATAGATTTTTTTTTACGAATTATTTTTAGTATTTTCAGTGTGAAGGTCACGAAAACTAAAATATTTAAAAAAAAATAAAGTATGGGAAATTGACACCTGGGTGTTCTACTCTTACATTTGGAATGATATATTTAGTATAAATCTTCAATAAAAAGCGAATGTCACTTTTTTTGGGCAAAACAAACACCGTGCAAAGGCATGGATGGGGGGGTATCACTGAATGTCCAATTGATAGAGGATGGGGGAAAAACCTGTGGAAATGCGTCAATTGCCAAGTCAGATCAGCTTAAAGATAACAATGATGGTAACAGATGAGGAAAGGGATTATTTTCTCAGGGTAATGAATCCAGACTCACCCTTTATAGATGACCCTGAGGAGAAGATGACCTTTTCCAAAGAGCATGGGACGCTAATTTTAGACATTGTTAAAGCACCTAGAAATATATTTACTTACGTGATCCAATAGAACATTTAAGGAAGAAAAGAAAAAGAATCAGGCAGAAAAGGAGAAGAATAATGCGGCAGTTCTGAAAATTATACAATTACTAGATCCAACTGTTTACTTAGAGTACCCAAAATCTTCTTGCGGAACAAAGAATCATCTCAAAGCAATAATGGAGGTAAAGAGGCAAGGTGTAGAACTGTCAGAGACTGAGGAAGAACAATACAAAGCTGCTTTGAGGGTGTTGGCCACTGGGGTGAGTTGACAGAGGTGATGGTGAAATATTCGAGGAATTGGATGAAGAATAAGGCTGACCTTTTGGTTTTTATTCTTTGAGAAAATTTCTTTTTTCTGGACAAAGCTTGTTTTTTGTTAAGGACGGGAAATCATCAAATGACTTCTTCAGCTCTGGGTGGAGCGGAAGGGCGTGTCAGACTCTTTTTGTCAGACTAGTTTTGTGAGATTGTTCCGCTACTAAAAACATTTCAATATATCATGGCTCCTTACGGAGAACGATGTTATAATCCGTTTAATTTACCTGTACATAGGAAAACTAAAACCTTGAGAAAGTTTTCACAAATGCTAGTAAAAAAGTGGCCAATTACAAGAAAAACTTACATGTGTGTAAGCAGTGTAGAGACCGTCTTGCTAGTGAAGAACCGTTAATAATTAGCAACGGGCCAAGTGATGGACTTGGGGGCAACTTGAAATGTCTGGCGACTCGAGTTAGTCTACAGTCGACGTCAAACAAAGCGATCACTACACCCAAGCGTTTGTACCAATGGGCAAAAACATCAATGCCCCAAACGCACATTTTATATGCCCTAAAAGAACAAATTCAACAAAACAGATTATTTTTAAAGAACAGGTTGAATCGGCACCGACAAAACCAGGCACAAAAAAAATATCATGCCTTCCATTCCTACTACTGAAGGTATTATGACAAAACGCACGAGTAACAGTGAAGCGTTTAAGATTGTAAAAAATTTAAAATAAATTTGTAATTAGTCAGAAAAGATAATTCTTTTTATTTTAAATATCAAACTACTAAAGAAACATAATCTGCTTACTCGCACAAATGGCGGGAATCAGGCGCGGCGGCGCGGCGCAGAACGCCACGCTTCGGCAGTATTTTCAGTCTAGCTCCTAATCCACTTCCACGCCCATTAAAAGTTGGCAAGAATGTTCTATACAATATTAGCTATTTACATAAAAAAATCGAAATGGTCTAACTTTGTGAAAATCAAGGAACTCTTAATCGGTTTTAAAGTACATGTCGACTGACCGGTTGTCGAAAATTTCAAAGTCCCATAATTCTTCAACTAGTCATATCACAAAAATATTTGGTATATTACTAAAATCGGAAATATTAAGTTGTTTTACCTGTCCGCTTCACGTGGATTGCCCCTTCTTTCAATGAATATCCCCAAGTGTTTAACGTTTTCGGAGAAAGGAATAGCTGAGTTATCGAAGAAAACTTGGGGAGGAGGTGTCCAGTCGATCCTTGAAACCATACTGGAACTGCCCACTACGATAACCTGCGTTTTTATGGTGTTGACCATGAGTCCATACCGCTTGCTCCATTGGCATATGATGATAGTGACGATGGCCTCAGAGAGATTCCCAAGAGGAGCTCGGGACTCCCGAGCTCCTCTTGCAGACGATCTGCAAATTTACTCCCGAGTCGGTAGTAAATTTGCAGATCGTCTGCATAAAGATAAGAAGTAATTTCATTAGAAATTGAACTTCAATGCATATACGTTGCCGGCGTCCGAACATATAAATACGAAACCAGTCAATCACCGATGGAGATATATTAGGAGAGCAAAGAATGACAAGTACAACATCGAGATCAACAGTATTTAAAGCATTACTGAAATCGAGCAATGCCAAGACCGTTAAATTACTGCTTTCCATGGCTGACCTTATATCTTCACATGTTCAGCAGCGCTGCAGTAGTGCCAGGACGACCAAGACGGAAACCGGACTGGAAGGGGCAGAGGAGATTATTTTGGATAGAAAAGGACTAATTTGGTTGTGGATTAACCGTTCCAGGACTTTGGATAGAACAGGTAAAATGGATATTGGAAAGAATTCAGAATAGGATGTAGGATTGGTATTTTTAGGCAGTGGAATAATTTGAGCATCTTTCCGTGAACATGGGAAGACACCGCTAGACGCAGAAAAGATAAGGATGTGGCAAATGACGGTTAGGATTACGTCCAGCACTGGGAGTATAATTTTACGGCTAATACAGTCGCTTCCTACTGCTTTAGAAGAAATCGATAATATGCTCTTCTTAACATCACATGCGGAGAATTAACTAAAAACAAATGGAGAATAACTGGGAGTCGGAAGAGAAGAATGATAATGCAATGTATTAATTTCATTGTCCTATTGAAATTGGACGAAGCTGTAAAATTACAATTTAAGGCATCGATGTCTAAATCTTTCGGAATTGTCTCTTGTCGGGTTTTACCGAGCCCCAATGATCTTAGAAAATTCCATACCTTGGATGCGATCCCATTTTGGACGGAATTACGAATGTGTTGGCGATTAGCATTGCTACATACCATATTACAGTGATTGCAGATTGACGATCGATTAAATTTAGACTTTGCCGTCACGTTTTTATTCATCAACTTCTTAATATCATCAGTTAGCCACGGCGCCGGCAAATGTCTAACTTTAAACGCTTGCGGGTGCGTGTCGGTCATAAAGCTCGACTCTCTCTCTCGAAGTTAATGAAAATAATAAGTAGCTCGTCGACCGCAAAATTTATGTTTTTGTATATATTGATAAATTTATGCAAGACAAATGTAGCTTTTTGTGATGTTAAATACATCAATATGCAAAATCGGTTCTACATGTACACTAATCCTAAAGTTCATATTTTAAGGTTTTTATATTTTTGTTTTAATAATTATATGATTACAATGTAGCTGAATTATTTTGCACATTAATTTCTTACGAGTTGACGTTTTTATGTTCACAGAATGTCTCGGTTACTACAAAACAAGGATATCGAACACCTCTTAGCTGCTTTAGATTACGGTAACGTTTCTGATGATGGGTTAGACAATGAGAATGATGACGAGGATCAATTTTACACGAGCTCTAGAGAAATCATACGAGATTTGACGGAAGAAGATGACACGATAGGCGAACAAGAAACAAGAAAGTGTAGAGAGTGACCCCCCCTTCTGTTGAAGATAATCCTGAGCCATCTGTTCCGGATGAAGGTCAACATAACTCAATAAATTTATTTGATAGACGTAGCCTTATCTCGAAGCGGACAGCGAGCGTTGGGTGGCTCGCTGTCCGATCACCACCAGGCCCGGGTCGATGGCTCGTTGTGTTTCACGCGCGCCTCAAAGAGATGTCAGCATAGAAGACGGGGTCCGCTAGGGCCAGAGCCTGTCAGGGTTGCGGAATTTGTTCGAAAGAGTCACCGCGACCCTGGAACGCAAAGGGCTTTAGAAGGAACACGGATGCGTTTTAGTCAGTAAGAGTCTGACACGCCCTTCCGCTCCACCCAGAGCGGAAGAAGTCATTTGATGATTTCCCAACCATAATATAAAAAGCCTTATCTGGAAAAAAGATTACTTGACCTATGATGTCTCTCAAATAACCCACGAACCCAGCACAGTAGATCCGAATATAGCCAATCTAGATATGCCATATAGATGTTTCTTCCATTATTTTTTCCTGATTTCCTTCTAAAAATTGTAGATGAAACTAATCCCTATGCCATTCAAACAAACCCATCGAGCTCTTTCGTGATAACTGATGGCGAATTAAAAAAAATCATTGGAATTTTATTATTAACAAACTATTGCCCGCGACTTCTTTCGTGTGGAGTTTGGTTGTATTACGCACTGGTTAATATATCTGTTTACTAAAATATCTTTTTCTCTCATCACAGACGGATAAGTTTACGTTACTATACTATGACTTCATTGAAGTAGTAATAAGAAAGTCTAAGTAGTAAGTTTGTTTGTTTCATCTATTGATAAATAATTATCTACATCAAAACCCATTTTTTTATTGTTAGTGGAACTCTAAATAATTCCTAAAAAAAATATTATTTAATACCTTAGCAAAAAAATGCATTGAAAACAAACAAAAAAACAAACAAACAAACATGCGAGCATATAAATTTAGAAAGCCACACAAACGCGCGGAATTACTTTTAAAATTGGTGAAGGCACACACCACAATCAAGAAGATGGTTATGTTATTTCTGTGTTGTCCCGTTGCTCTACCGCATGAATTGATTTCTTCTGTTTACGTAATTCCTACCGAGCTTGGAAACTGCGAAGCTTCTTGGCTATGCCAACGAACTATTGTAGCTGCTCGCAACGATCAAGCAGCAACCATCAATACGCATAAAACTGACAAATATGTCTGGGAAAAATAGAGAGTATTTAATTCCATGAATTCGGTCATGGAACATGATACACATTAGCTGGTACTTTTTTATGATTTCTACTTATTTATTTAGTTCACTCACATTATAAGTTAAAATAAAAATATCTTAAACACATTTCTTTTTCTTTTGACCGCGTTATTTTGAACCTATTTACAAAATAAACTTTTATCAGATATTTAATGTCTCTTAAACTTAACAATAGCACTCTGCTGAAAGTAACAAATCTCCAATTAACTGTCATCGACGCCAAAATCCTAGCAGGTTGCTCCGGTAATGTTGTGTTCATTCCCAAGATGAAACAGAAAATTCTTAGGAATGAGGAGGTCATTCCCAAGAATTTTCTGTTTAGTTTCAAATCTGTTTAGTTCCCGGTGCCTATGATACGTCATGACCAGCCTAGGGCCTTTCCCATCACCACCGTGTGTTGACAACCCTTAGCAAACTTTTTGTGTTCGCTACATGTGATTCTGCCGCTAATATCGTGTATAAAGAAGCTTTATTATTAATACGATTCTCATTCCGAAATATGACCAGAGCTGGTGACGATTTTAAACAGAAGAGGTGAAACGGGCAGTGCCTTGCATTGCCTTACTCTTCCAAATTCCTAATTCGAAGAGGGTCAAGCAATGCTGGATATAGATTGTTCGTATATCTTATCTTAGCGATCTTAACTAGCGACATTATTTTATTTTCCGACATACACGCGAAGTAAGTCGCGGGCAATAGTCACGAGTGCTATATAAAAAACAAAAAATAAAATAAACTAAAATATATCATCAAAAAGAGACCGCAACTTCGTCATTCGCAAGGAATACGTCACAATTGTTGAGAAATATCAAGCCTTACGCCCGCCTAACACTCCAATCAATCGATTTTGTCTACAATTTCGCAACGGAAAGTTTGTTAAACTCCCTATGGGTGCTAATACAATTTTATTCAAGTTATGTTATTAAGAAACAAATGACCTCATTCTTCCGGAAAAGACTCGGATAGAAGATCTAATCTTGTATCCGAGTCTTTTCCGGAACAATGAGGTCATTTGTTTCTTTTTTGTATTGTATGTGTATGGGGCGGCAAAAACGGTACCACATACCGTGCCACAGGTAACCTTTCATCGGAAATAATTATATATATAATATAATAATTAGTCAATCCCGGAATCGCAAGATTTTCTCGATGCAGAAAAGCATTCCATAATAGCCAACACCACATCTATAGATGCATCTATGCATCCGATTAACCGATCTCTAATAATAATTTAACATATGTATGCGCTTGATATGTTTTACTGGTATATTACAGGTTTATCAGACAGTAGTCCACCTATTTTAGTAAAAAGTGTTTTAATATGAATTGTCAGTATTATTAAGAATTGATTGATGATTGCCTATGATAAAGAAAACAAGCAGCTGATTTTAGGTTATACAAACTAAATGTCACAAAAGGTCAAAATAGTGACAACCCTAACACACATTTTCGAAAATCGTTTTCTCGAAACCTACGCCCAAGTTGAACGTAATATGTTTGTGGGTGATAAACTTTAGTATATGAAATCTATTAGTGCCAAGACTCAGGTTCTACTTCGAGCTAGAAAAAATAAAATACTGATTTTGGTAAAATATACTTTTTTGGATCGTACGCTGTTATCATTTTTGGTTAAATGAAAGCGTACAAAATATGCGCCTAGACCTGCTTCATAAATGTGCAATACAAACAAAACTCAATTATATACAGTTTTTTTTGACGAATTATTTTCACTATTTTCACCTTGAAGGTCACAAGAACTTTTAGATTTAAAAAAAAATAAAGTATTCCAAATTGTCACATGGGAGTTCTTTTCGTACATTTGTAATGAAGTTTTGAGTTTTTTTTTTCTTTGTTTTTAGGGACTTTTATCCTTATAAGGCATGTCAGCCCCATCATAACCTAACATAGGTTTAATCAACATTACAAACTAATTACATGCAAGATTTAGCATAGATACTACAAAAAGTGGAGTCATCGACAAATTGCCATATCATAAATAATTTTAGCGGCGTCACTTTCTGGACTTGCGAGAATTTCAAGGAAAGTACCCATATCGTATTTATTGATTTTGCATAATTCTGTCAATGACTCCCTTAATGCCTGGTTCTTAACTATTGAGTTAAAATATTCAGTAGTCAGACAGTTTCGATAGCTCTTACATCTTGTCAAGAAAATAGACGACTTGATTTCTAATATCATCCCAAATTAAAAACATATGTATATAAAACTGAGTACGAATTTGACGCAATCGTATAGTTTTACACTTATGGTACTTCTTACCTGCCAAAGCCACCATAATCCTAACTTCATAGTCGGGGACATACACAGATAAAACTTTCAGCTTTTATTAAGTAACGAAGGTCTGATCGCCGCGGGCTCTTTGGGATATACAATCCATCAAGACGTTAAGTTACCAAAGCATAGACCAAAGAATAAACTTTACGTAACATACTCTCGGAAAACCTTATCATTCTACTACACACACTAGTACATACGCAAGCACATCAAGCTACAACAATCTATCAAATTTCTTTAATAGCTTTTCGACTTCATCACTAAAGCATTAGGTTCAAGGTTGATTGGGGAAATTGGACAGTTTCGGGTAGCTTGATGTGCTGGCGTCTGTACAACATGATTGATATGACATTTTTAATATTATACTAAGCCTCTTTCATAATGATATCCTTCTGAAAAATATCAGAGGGGCCCCCCACTTTCTTGAGATACTTGGATGTACCATCTATCTTGTTGATTGTATTCGTATTAAACGTAACCTATGTCAACCGGACTGTAATTACGAGTCGATTGACACCTCAATCATCAAAATTGACACCGTGACACATTTGTACATATAAACATGCATGCCTAATTTTTTTACATAATCATAACCCTACTTAAGGCTCCGCCGTTGTCGGGTTGAAAACGAAATTCATAAATAGAATTATTTGTCAGACACATAACTGTAATTTTAGATTATTCTGCCAAACTTTCCAAACCTGCCTCCTTCGACTATCGACAAACAACATAAGATTTTTTGTAGTTTCTTTGCTCCATGAGGAACTAATTTTTTTAGGCACTGATTTAAAGAGGCAGTTGTAAATAGCAGTTTTGGTAAGTTAAAAATTATAAATGGCACGTTTAATAACTAGTACAGCAGTTAAAACTAAGCAGTAAAGTAAACAAAAATGAGTAATAAAAAATAATGAAATGGATCAGTGAATATAATTATAATTGAGCAGGAAAATAATCAAATGGGCGGTAAAAATTATTGAACGAGCGGCTACGTGTGGGCAGTAATAAAATAGCAAGTCGCTTCTGGCGTAGGAGGTCACAGTTTTAACCTTTTTTTTTTTTTTTTTGATCTCGGGGGGAAATCCTCATGGAAATCCTCCACCCTGGGGCGGGTGGAGGGGTCTGTCAGACTCTTACTGACTAAAACCACCCCGGTGTTCCATCTCCCACCTACGCCGGGGATCGCGGGAACGTA
>NDFZ01004715.1:83396-96083 GCA_002192655.3 Mamestra configurata | reverse complement strand
TCCGCAATCCCCGGCTGGTGCCGGCCCGCCTCTGCGGGCCACCTCGCGTCGGCGAGGGGAGTGAGGTGTTTAACTCCCCTCGCTACGTCAAAGAGGGGCGCACGGGAACACCACGCGCCGCCACCTCGGGTCCGGATGAATGGGGGGCGACGGACATCCCCAAGTCCGCCGCCCCTGGACCCAGTTAGGGGGGCCGGAAGAGGGCAGCGTATGCCCTCCTCCGACGCCCGATGCGCCTGCTGCGGGCAGGGAGAGCGGTTGTGATCTCCCTCTCCCTTTCCGCAGCCTCCTTCTGCGCGATAACTGTCTCGCAGAAGGAGACCACCGCGTCCCAGGACTCCTCACCGCCGACCATAGCATGGACTACGGCCGGCAGCGAGAGGTCACCGCCTACAACAGAGATGAGGGCACGGCGCGGCTCCTCCCAAGCTGCACACTCTGCAAGCGTATGCCGTGCCGTGTCCTCCCGACAGTCGACGCAGTGGTGGCATCGAGAGTTTTAACCTAACCTAACCTAACCAAACATCTTATTTTTGCCTTAAAATTTTTTGGGAACAAATTTTTTGAGCTGTTGTTTAAATATATTTAACGCTCATTCCATCATTTTTACCGCTCCTTCAGGTATTGGAGTGCTCAATTATTTTTAACACGCTTTTATTAGCTTCACCTGTATGTATGTATGTATGTAACCGACCCTTTTGAGCTCGATTTTGCCCTACTTTGAACGATCAGATTTAGTTCAAACTTTGCACACCTGTCAAGGAAATTTGATTAAGAATAACGTAAAAAAGAAATGAATGTACATTATTGTAAAAAAACGTGGGGTGCATAGTGTCAATAGTTATAAACATTTTATTGACAGATAATGAGTAGAAGAATCATCACTTTGATAATATCTTCACTTTAAATGCACCCCACGCTTTTTAACAATAATGTACATTCATTTCTTTTTTACATTATTCTTAATCAAATTTATTAAATTTTATTTTCTGTTTTTTAGTTGGATTTTTCTATAAAAGCTTGTTTTTTTAGTTTTTTTAAACAATTTTTTTAGAATTGACATTGTATGATAAAATAACCGACTAATTGATTTTTTATTACTGTCCATGTTTTACTGTCGCAATAATTAATCAACCGCCATTAAATTAAATAACTGCTCAATATGTTTTCCAACTGATCATAATAACCTCTCGAATATTTTAACAACAGCTAAAAAAATGAGTTCCCATTTTTTATGTCAGATAGCCTTAAAACAATGAGTCCAGTGAGTGGATAGAAACATGTCGACCCTGTTTGAAATTTCGTCAACCACAAGAAACACTTGGATATAGCCTAATAATATCTATTATTATTAATAGGTATGAGGTGTTTGAAACACTAGATTCTACATCTGCTGCAATTGTTTATTCGACTTGAACGAATCAACGACACAATCGAATCAAATTAAGAAGTAAAGATAAGGTTTGATTCTTTGTTTCGAAGTCGCATATTGATACAACTAAGAACATATAAAATCACACATTTAAGTATATTTTATTTTTGATCCAAATGAAAAGGGCCAAGGTAAGTTTTAGACACAGACTAAACGAGAACAAAAACACCGTCAATACACAAACGTCCAAGACCAATTTTAGACTTACGACACAAACAACGAAAATAAAGACACTTTATAGTACAAACACCTTATTACACGAACTTATCAAACAAACGAATCAAAGACCTACACCGCGACTTATTACCTTATCTCCTGAATCAGGTAAAGGCAAAAAGTTCATGGTTCTGATATTAGCATAATAAGCGTATATTACATACTAGAAGCTAATAGTAGTTCGTAATATATACATATTTGCGTACCGTAGCTTCTAAATTACAAACCCGATTTTGATGAATCAGGTGTCAATCAATTTTAACCGTTTTATAGTACGGATTACATTGGCTACACTTGATATGAAAGAAACAATCTTTGCAACAGATGTTATATCCTAATAGTGTGGATCTCTGATTTTTGTTGTCATCTTTTCGACTGGTTTAGTATATCAAATGAAAGAGTAGAAAATTCTGACTCTCCTTTTAGTATAATGTTAAATTATATCAAGGGATCGAAAACTATTTATGAGCACCAGTGCTGTCTGTCGGCATTATGAATATAGTGGTACTTTTCCGTGGTTTCGTTTTAGTTTCCAATTTTATATTACTTTCTCAGACTTTCTCTCGTTTGATTATTTAGATATTAAACCAAATCGAAAAGAAGAAATCATGAAATCTCCAAAAAACACGAGCAAGCGTCTATTCTATTCAGCAGTATTTTTTTGGAAAATGACATATGACGCCTTCTATCGAGAACGGAGTTATCTTACTACTAACTGTATCATCTCGACCTTAACACAGACCGCGGTACAAGTGCCAGTTAATTACACGATCACACCGCGGCCCAATAACATTAACGATGCCGGAAAACGGTTGTCACGGTAAGTAGCCAGTGCAACGATAAATTGAGGAGCGCGCTGGAAAATGCGCTTCGCGAGTATAGATCCACTCCGACCGAACTGAGGCCCCGACTACCACGAGGGCGCTGGTGTGTGCTTTGGACTCGCTGCTGCAGAACATCTTTGAAAGCAGCGAGAGCCTCGTTGATACGCACTCAATCCTGTTTTGCGGGGCTGTTGCGGCATGTCGTATAGCAAACATCAAGTTTCCTAGTTGCCACCAGCCTGGCAATGAAGGATCGAGCGGCGTATCGATGAGGCTAGGGCACTCATCGGCAAACTACATATACTGCTTCAGAGAGGGCAATACACGACCACGTGTGATGCGCTTTGTGAGGCGGGCGTTTTCGGGGACTGGAATCAGTCCTCGAGATTACACACACACACACAGAGCGCATCGACTTCCTGAAGCAGAAAGTTTGTGCATGGGCAAACCGTATTCGGCGGTATAAGCGGCGGGTTGACCGATACTCGCATAACCGCATGTTCCAGAGCGATGAGAGATAGGTATATAGAACTTGGGAGTGACCTGAACAAAGTGTGATGGACGTGTGCCGACCGGATGATATCACCACGAGTACATTCTGGCGAGGCACCTGGTCGGTACCCGTCTGTCATACCTAGGGTGGCTGGTTGCGCGATGTCGAGCACGTGTGTGAAGCTATACCAGAAATGGAAACAATTACCATCACCCCATTGGATGTAGCCAAAGCAGTCCGTCCGTTACCGAACTGGAAATCTCCGGGACCGGACGGACTGCATAACTTCTGGCTCAAATGGTATAGCAGCCCACACGTGCTTCTGGCATCTCAATTCCAGTCATCCTTACAGTCTGGGTCGCTGCAACAGTTTCTAACAACTGGCGTCACCCACCTGCTCCATAAGACAGGTAGTCCCGCGGAACCTAAGAATTATAGACCGATTACTTGTTTGTCGACGGTCTATAAACTTCTTACATCCATCCTGAGAGCAAAAATTAATTTGCACATTGAGAACAACTTAATTATGTCCGCCTCATAATGGATGTAGGAAGAGGTCCCGCGGTACTAAGGAGCTACTTCTCATAGACATGGCCATTAGCCAACAGGTTCGTCAATCCCGCAAGGATCTGTCGACATGTTGGATAGACTACAAGAAGGCTACGACTCTGTGCCACATACATGGCTCATGAAGGTGTTGGAGTTGTACAAAATAGATGCAACTCTACGCACCTTCCTTGAGTCATGTATGAAGCAATGGAAAACAGTCCTTCGCTATCCAGGATGTCGACCGATTCAAGGGAATGATGAGCCTGTATGGATAAAACAAGGAATATTTCAGATTAAAAAGATTTTGAATAGTTATTGTCAGGCGGAAATAAGGTGCGCGCCTTCAGTGGTTGGGTCATGCCGGTATTAATGTACTCTTTCAGCATACACAAATGGACTCAAACCGAACTCGACGCCCTGGATAGGAGGGTCCGTACACTGCGGACCGCAAATCGGATGCACCACCCACGATCATCGGTGATGAGATTGTACATCCCGCGGAAGTGTGGAGGTCGAGGCTTTTTGAATACCAAGACTCTCCATAACCGCAAGGTGTGCAACCATTTTGCAAGATTTTTTCCTGCGGATGTGCGTATGTACCGAGATGTGGTCGCAGTGGACAAGGGACTCACCCCGTTGTCCATGGCTAAAGTGAACTGGCGCAAACCTGTAATACTTACTACGGATGATCGCAAGGAGGTATGGAAAGGCAAAGAGCTTCACGGGCGCTTCTACAGGGCTCTTCAGGAACCCGATGTAGACTTCCCGTCTGTATCCTTGCTATGTTTCGGCGACCCCTTTGGCGAAACTGAAGGTTTTGTCTGTGCGATTATGGACGAAGTTATCATGACGAATAACTACCGGAGGTATATTATGGAGGATGGGACGGTTGACGTGTATCGATCATGCCACCGTCCGGGTGAGTCCTTCAGACATATTACCTCTGGTTGTTCTCGACTGGCTAACGGCGAGTACTTGCACAGGCATAACCAAGTGGCCAGGATTATCCATCAGCAACTTGCTTTGAAATACAAACTTGTGAATTCTGAGGAGGTACCGTATTACAAGGTATGTGCCCGACCCAGTTTTCAAAAATGACCATGTCACGTTGTACTCGGATCGGTCTATCATCACTGATAGGACTATTGTTGCCAATAAGCCGGATATCGTGGTGATAGACCGATTAGCGCGCCGCACAATGATAATCGATGTTACCATCCCGCATGACGAGAAACTCGGGAAAGCTGAGAAAGAGAAACAAATGAAGTACCCCGACTTAGCACACGAGGTTGTCGACATGTGGAATGTGAACTCGGCTGTCATTGTGCCGATGTCGTCACGGCCAATGGCCTGATGGCCAAAAGCTTCGACGCCCATCTGTCGAAGTTGTCGTAGCGTGATTGGGTAAAAGGCCTGATACAGAAGAAGGCAGTACTCCTCGATACGGCTCGTATTGTGAGGAGGTTCCTTTCTCTGGAGCCCTAACCACCGGCAGCTTGGACCCTGCTCCCGACACCGGCGGACTACTACCTTTTATATTTATTTTTTTGTTACAACTGTTTTTATAAAAAGAAATATTTAAAAATGTAACTTTATATGTTAAGAAAATTAAATAAACGACATAATAATATCTTGGGACTACTCACACACGGTCATCTGATCCCAAACTAGGCAGAGCCTGTGCTATGGCAACCAGACAACTGATAAACATACTTATATATTTCTAAATACATATGTACATATTATAGACAAATTTCACCCAGACACAGAACAAATGACCATGCTCATCACACAAAGATTTGTCCTGGGTGGAAATTGAACCCACGACCTCCGGTTTAGCAGTCAGAGTCACTAACCACTTCACCAACAGGCCAGTCAAATTCATGTACGACTTGATTTATAGTATCATTCCAAATTACACAAAACTACAAAGTATAAAATAACATTATTTTCGAAAGTCAGTGTTTTGGTTGATTCTTCATTTTTTGAGACAGACTTCCGAAAATAAACTTATTTTATACTTTGTAGGGTTTTATATTTCGAAGTCGGGTGTATTTTTTTGTAAAAAGTATTTTATTTATCACGTTTTAGTGGTTATATACCCCACAACTAAATTGTCACTATTCCCATAATGAGTGGTTGCGCTATTTGCCGTTAAGGAGTTACATTGTGTGCTGCAAATTCAAGATAGCTTTAACTGAACCCAACGCAAAAATTATGATGAAGATCGGTTCATAAACAATAAAGTTAAGGCCGAATAGATAACTCCAAAAATATAGTTGACTTGTACAAATCTGCGTACCCCTTCACAGCGTACCGGCGTGATGTTATGTTATGAAACTGGTGTAAACTATGTCCTGGGATCCCAGCATCAGATCCTAACTTAAACCTTCCATCACCAGCTCAGCAAGATGAGATGATGATTAACAGGCACAATTATCTGAATTGCGTTAGAAAGTATATGAAAAACATTGTATGTGCCTTTAAAATTTGAGGGTTGCCCTCGATTTCCCTAGGATCCCATCATCAGATTCTGACTTGGAGTCAATGGGACCACCTCAGGAGTATAGGCTTTCGAATAAAAAAGAATCATCAAAATCGATTCATAATAATTGACGGAATGATCGCATAACAAACATACAAAAAAAAAACATAGTCGAATTGACAACCTCCTTCTTTTGGAAGTCGGTTGAAAACAACTTTAATTGCGGCAGTCGGTGTTTTTTGTTGTTTTTTCGTTATTTGACACAGACTTCCGAAATTAAAGTTATTTTATACTTTGTTGTGTTTTTTATTTGGAAGTCGGTTGTATTTTTTATGTAAAAAGTTGGTTTTGTTTTCACTTTTCAGTGGTTCACATGTGCTTACCCCTTTACAGCGTTCCGGCGTGATGATATGTTATGAACAATAGACAAACAATAGACAGCCATGAGATTTCAGCAATCCCAGTCCATTTGCTGTCATTTCTTGAGGAGTTCCGTTGCCTATCTCCGAAGTTCTTCATAAGATCTTCAATTCTTCACCAAATTGAAATGGGGCCACTCCGAAAAAGTACTCTTCCAAAAATTACCCAAATCGCTTCAAGTGTCTTAAATTTTTTTTTAAAATCTCTATTTCTCCAGGATCCCATCATCAGATCCTGACTTGATGATCATGGGACCACCTGGGAAGTATTATACCCTTTCAAACAAAAAGAAATAATTTTTCTTCGAGTAATCAGGGAACATACATAAAAAAATAAAAAAAGGTTCCGAAGAATTGAGAACCTCCTCATTTTTTTGAAGTCGGTTAAAAAACCATGATCAATGTTCAAAATTGCCGATTGATAGCGCTAGTACTATTACTAGCGCTATCAATCGGAAATTTCCAATTCAATTTATTATCCCTTAAGTATTATAAAATTGAATTTGTATCGTTTATCATTTTAACCTTTTGAACGCCAAACGTCACAAATATGTGACAAAAAGTATGGCGAAATTGTGGCTTGGCGTCGGGGGCACGCCGATGCGTTTATGCTCTGGCGTTCAAAAGGTTAATATTATACTTAGCCTATTTAATATCCTACTGAATACTATTAAAAAAAAAAAGTTTTAGAGGGCACTTTTTTGAGGTACCATTATTGGTTGTACCATCAGTCTTGTTGATTTTATTCGTATTAAACGTAACCTATGTTAACCGGACTGTAATTACGAGTAGATTGACACCGCATTCATCAAAATCGGCTCTGTGATACGATGGAACATTTGTACGTAAATACATGCATACCTCCTTTTTTAACTTTAATCATAATCCTACCTTTAGGCTCCACCGTTGTCGGGTAGAAACAGGTAGGGACACAAATGTCAGACAAATAACTGCACGGTTCTTACTTCAACAAATGTGTTCGATCACCATGGATAAGCGTTCATGTGGGGTTGTAAAAAATATGACAAGAATTGCTCAATGAGTTGCGAGTGTTGTGACAGGAAAATCCGAAGTTATTATTTTTTTCTGCGAATTTCTGCCGCAGTTGTTTTAGATTCTTTTGCCAAACTTTCCAAACCTACCTGATTGACTTTCCACAAACACTATAAGGTTTTTAGTAGTTTCCTTACTCCATGTAAAACTCATTGTTTTATGTCGTGTTTCCACGCACTGGATACCTACATCTTATCTCATCACTTGAACTAATCAACGACTCACGATCGAAGCGAATTAAGGAAGTAAAGACAAGATTAGATTCTTTGTTTCATAAGTCGCATTTTGGTACCCCAACAAAATCACAACGCATATTATTCTTTTTACCCAAATAATGAAAACGACCAAGGTACGTTTAGACACAGACAACAAGAACGAAGAAACCTTATGATACGAACGATTCATTTTGAATCGCACGACCAAGACCAATTTTAGACTTACGACATAAACAACGAAAATAAAGACACTAACATACGGACGGACAATTCGATTTGAAACGAAAGATCGACAGTTATTTTGGTCTTGACTCGATCTTTCGTTTCGAATCGAATGGTCCGTTCGTATCACGAAGTGTTTTAAGAAGCTTGTTTTTAGTACTTACCCGAAAACGACCAATACAAATTTTGTTTTTACGATACAGACAGCGAGACGCTGACACCATACGAAAAATTTATTCGAATCAAACGAACGAATCACAGACCTAAACGGCGACTAATAACCAGAATCAGGTAGGTCAAAAAGGTTGTGTATAATACATACTGTACATGTTTTTGCGTATGCTCTACTTTAACGTCAAAATTACAGAACCGATTTTGATGAATGAGGTGTCATTTTTAACCGTTTTATAAAAAATCTTTGTGACAGATGTTACATCCTAATAGTATGGATCTCTTATTTTTGTTGCCATCTTTTCCGAGTGGTATATAGTATATCAAATGAAAGAGGAGAAATTCTGAATGTCTTTTTAATACAGTGTTAAATTATATCAAGGGACCGAAAACCATTTATGAATCGGCAGTTATGAATATTTATAGTGGTTTCGTTGTAGCTTCCAATTTTATATTACTTTCTCAGACTTTCTCTCGTTTGATTATTTAGAAATTAGACCAAATCGAAAAAGAATAAGACATTAAATCTCCAAAAAACATGAGAGAGCGTCTTTTCTGTTCTCTCGTTTTATTTTTTGTTCAGAAAATCTTAATAGGTAGGTACCAGGAATCGGAAAATCACATCAAATACATGACGCCTTCTATCGAGAACGTAGTTATACTGTCAATAGTTGCTGATTATATTACAAAAAAATGTAAATGTTTTCCCTATTTGAATGTTTAATGCCACAGAAAAGTTTTGAGACAAATGTTGTCAAAGTTCACTTACGTACGTAGATAACATGTTACTTCTTGATGTTAGATGTTTAGAACATTATATCACGCCGAAAAATGTTTGTTACCTAAAGCAGTTACTACCATTGAATCTCCAAATGGTCTCCGCCGTTCAGTGAGCTTTTTGAAAGAAAACCATTTTTTGTAAAGAATTCCGCGAAAATTATAAAAAAAACGGGCAAGGCGAGTCGGACTCTCGCACGAATCGTTCCGAACCATGAACTGAAAAAAAAAATATTTCTTGTATGGAAGCCACCTTAAATTTTTAGTATTTGTTGTAATAGCAGCAACAGAAATACAAACTCTGTGAAAATTCAACTGCTTACCTATTACGGTTCTTGACATACAGCCCGCTGACAGACGTCCATTTGTCTATTGGGTTCTGTTTGTGATCCTTCGGGACCCTGAAAAACACTAACTTGTATTTTCTCGAAACCCTCGACTTCATCGGACGCTTTATTGTTGCAAATGGGTCAAACTATCACTTCCTGCCAGTATTACGTCAGAAACACCTGTTAAGGCACAAAGGTACAACTGCTTACCTATTACGGTTCTTGACATACAGCCCGCTGACAGACAAATGGACGGACAGCGGGGTCTTAGTAATAGGGTTCTATTTGTGATCCTTCGGGACCCTGAAAAACACTAACTTGTATTTTCTCGAAACCCTCGACTTCATCGGACGCTTTATTGTTGCAAATGGGTCAAACTATCACTTCCTGCCAGTATTACGTCAGAAACACCTGTTAAGGCACAAAGGTACAACTGCTTACCTATTACGGTTCTTGACATACAGCCCGCTGACAGACAAATGGACGGACAGCGGGGTCTTAGTAATAGGGTTCTATTTGTGATCCTTCGGGACCCTGAAAAACACTAACTTGTATTTTCTCGAAACCCTCGACTTCATCGGACGCTTTATTGTTGCAAATGGGTCAAACTATCACTTCCTGCCAGTATTACGTCAGAAACACCTGTTAAGGCACAAAGGTATACCTTAGCGACTTTACATGTAACAACATGTAACAGAATAAACGCAATACCGGAAAAGGGGTCATTTTCCTCATATTTATAAACAACTTTGACAATGGGAGCAACACAATAATCGCGAAAAAAATTAGACTGCCCCATACATTTATGTGCGCATAACTCGGCAAAATGTACCTAACAGCTGACTTTTTTTTCGAGATGTTTTTTTGTATCTTCTATCCCATGGTGTTGGATAGATCGTTTAAAAATATGAGGGTGTACGCAAACCATTTTTCCATCCCATGCACCGTTTGCGAATTTTAAGCTTTAAAGTTCAATTTTTTGTTTTTGATTTAGAGGCGTGAAAAAATCATGGTTGGAGCAGATATAACGAATTTCAAAGGAAAACTATCACTGCAAAGTAGGCTTTACAAGTTAACGAGTATTTTATTTATTTATTAAAATCTCCCTCACACAATCCTTACAGGTGTATACCCAATACGATAGCGCGGTCCCAAAAATCAACATATATACGACTTAAAACTATAAAAAGATGTTAAAACTAATAGTACCTACTTATAATGAAAAATTCTAAATATTTTAAAAAACTCTTAAGCTACTCACACACAATATATAAAATAAAACATATAGCCTACCCTAATCTACACTATAACAAAATAAACAGCAGTATTTTTGCGACGAGTAATAGTCGAGTCAACCAACCTATAAAATGTAACTAGACAACTAAAAATCTTCTAACAATTCCATAGAAAATGACTTAAGACTTAGTGCGTTAGTAACTTGGCATCTTATAGTGAAACTAGCTAAATGCGCGTGGCCCAACACGCACTTGGTCGTTTTTTTATGATTGAAGTCGGAAAGCAAATTATATGTTTTAAGGCCTCCGTATCAAAACGTCCTCTTCGCAAAATCACCTATTAACAAATCGTCCTATTCGCAAAATGACCTACTAGCTGAACGTCCTATTAGCAGAACGTCTAATTGTCTAAGTAGGTACAGTTATGCTGAAAAATTACTTTCGTGTTTTCGTCATGGCTCATTGTTTAGTGTATTTTAAAATAAAAATCTGAACGATAAGAACATACACACCCGACAGGGTCCATAATTGGTTCTACTTTAAGACTTACCAACTGTTGTACATTACATTATGGAATGCAATAAAGTATTGAGTATTGAGTATAACATATTATACCTCTGGTGTAGACATAACATGTGTCGACAGCATTATACAATATCTTGTTCCAAGTACAGAGGCTTACGGAGACTGGTAGAAGCAGAACTTCGGGGACGGGCTGAAATCTAGAGCGGCACTAACTGCCAGAAGCCCAGGAATCATGAAGAATTATTTCCTGGGCTGGAACCATATTGAGTGGTAAAGACTCACAAACCACCACGAGATCAGAAAAATGTCAAAGAATTACCGGATGGAGCCGCTGGCAAGATCAAATATATTTTTTCTTTTCAATCTAAATCAATATCTGAAGACTAACGTCCCTATTTTATGAATTGATCGCGAAATAAAACTGTCGGTGTTTACTTGTTATAAATTTTATATTAATGTGACCATGACTGTACTTTTCCCATTCTCTTGTTGGCAAATAAGATCAGCATCACGTCGAATTTCGAAAACTTCGGAACCTTACACAGTGCGTGGCCCGACATGCACTTGGCCTGTTTTTTTTTTCGTTTACAAAGATATTCTACAGCCTAATAAGTATTTAGAATTATACTTTCGTTTTTTTTCTTCAAACCAAGTTGTTAAATTTTTTTATTGGTAAACTTTTTATACATTTTACTAGCTTTTGCTCGCCACTTCTTTCCCGTTCCCGTATAGCATTCCTCTTCAATGGGGCTATCATATAAAGAATAATGTTCCAAATCCGACTGGTTCCAGATTCAGAGATTAGCACGTTCAAACAAACAAACAGTCTTCAGCTTTATTATATCTTTTTATGCAAAAATCAATTGCTGTTCGTTAGTCTCGCTAAAACTCAAAAATGGCTTGACCGATTTGAATAATTATTTTCTTGTTTTGTTCGCCAGAATACAGGACAGGTTTAAAACAATAGGAAGGTAGTATTTATTTATTTTAGTTTTATTTATTAAGGGATAATAAATAACTACAGCATTTATAACACACAAGGTTAACCTCCACGGTCGGCTATAGCCGATAAATGAAAAAGTGCCCAACAACGGGCTAGAGCCGACAAAAAAAACGGCGAATTTGTGGTTTGGCATTCAAAAGATTAGGTTAGTTTTGGATAAATAGGTACTCGATTAAAAAACGGATATTTATGAGTATCCATTTTGAGTAGGTACCTATTTATCCAGATAAATTCCCAACACTTCCTACCTATCTTATTGGTAAGTCTACCATACAATTGCTATTTCGAATTTAGTTACATTGACAAATAATGTAACATACCTTTTTTTTTAAGGATGGGACATCATCAAATCACTTCTTCCGCTCTGGGTGGAGCGGAAGGGCGTGTCAGACTCTTACTGACTAAAACCCCTCCGTGTTCCTTCTAAAGCCCTTTGCGTTCCAGGACCGCGGTGACTCTTTCGAACAAATTCCGCAACCCTGGCAGGCTCTGGCCCTAGCGGGCCCCGCCGAAACACAACGCGCCATCGACCCGGGCCTGGTGGTGATCGAACAGCGAGCCACCCAACGCGCGCCGTCCGCAGGCCCGCGCCTACGGTGGCTGGGGATCGCCCTGCGACTCCCGACGCCCGGGGCGTCTTCTCCTGTAGCGGCGGTTGGGGCGATGGCCTTGCCTTTCCCTCGCGCGGCCCGCCTCCTCCTTCGCTAGCATTACTGCTTCGCAGAAGGAGGTGACCGCT
>NDFZ01004715.1:20422-82790 GCA_002192655.3 Mamestra configurata | reverse complement strand
CACCCTTGATTGTCCTATGGAGCAGGACCAGCATGTTTCCAAGCATTCTTATCCTGAATGTAATCTTCTAATTTGTAATATGCTTGTTCACAAAGTGTACTTTTAACATGAGTTTTAAATTTTCTTTCATTTAGTTCTAATATGTCAGAAGGTATTTTGTTGTAACATTTAACACAATACCCCATGAAAGAAGTGTGGACTTTAGCTAATCTAAAAAATGGTTGATCTAATTTGTCTTTATTTCTAGTATTAAAATTATGTCTATCACTAATTTTACTAAAAAGATGTCGGTTTTTCCGCACATACATAATATTTTCATAAATGAATTGGCAAGGGACTGTCATAATATTAATCTTTTTAAAAAGTTCCCTAAGAGAATCACGGCGACGCAGATTATAAACGGCTCTGACAGCTCTCTTTTGTAAAATAAATATGGATTCAATGTCAGCAGCCCGACCCCACAGCAAAATACCGTACGACATAATGCTGTGAAAGTAACTAAAGTAGACCAAACGTGCGGTTTCTACGTCTGTTAACTGTCTTATCTTTCTAACAGCATACGCGGCTGAGCTTAGACGACCCGCAAGAGATGTTATATGAGGCCCCCATTGTAATTTCTCGTCCAATGTGATACCTAGGAAAACCGTCTGATTAATGAACTCCAGTTTTTCTCCATTCAATATGATGTCACATTCGCTACTTTTAACATTTGGTAAAGAAAATCTAATACATTTAGTTTTTTTTTTATTTAAAACCAAGTTGTTTGCCGTAAACCAATTTTGGACCTGATGAATAGAGCTATTGACGTCGTCAAGATTTTGTGAACGTCGGTCTATTTTAAATAACCTTCGCTAGCATTACTGCTTCGCAGAAGGAGGTGATCGCTCCCCAAGCCTCCTCGCTCCGGACCATGTATTTAACCAGGGCCGGACGCGAAAGGTCACCGCCGCCGATCGCCTCGACGAGGACACGGCGTTGCTCAGCCCAAGCAGGGCAAACCTCCAACGTAATGTAGGGAGGATGCTCTTCTCCCCTACAGCAGGGTAAGAGATAGCAACTCCCATGCGGAGCTGAATCACGCTCACAAGCAGCCGACAAGTATATCAGGAAGACTGCAGCAGCCGAGCTGGGCGAATTATCTGATGAGACAAAGGCAAAATTGACAAAATTGGGGTATCCTGTGACAAGAAGGAGGCACCTGGACGACTCCGACTCGGAAGAAGAAGAGGAGCAACGCAGAAAGAGAACCAAGCGACATTGACACCGGGGGGCATGAGATAAGAGCACTTGTAGTCTATAAGAAAAATTTACCCACATAGGAGGCCAAGGAACCACAAAACCGAGACTATGGACTCCGATATTATGTTGGATGAGGACAACCACTTTGGTGCCGTCATGGCCACCCTAGGAAGCAAGACCATACATCAACGGGTCACAGGAGCAACATCCGGTCTTCCCGGGATTTCCACAAGGGCCGGAGGACGGAGGCCATCCACGGAGGCAGCACCTGTGGCCAAAAAGACCCGTAAGACACGACCCCCAGACAAACAAGATCAAGAAAGATGCATAGAAGAAGAGCAAGAGGGGAGCTCCGCCCAACAGATGGCACCACCCGCCTATGCAGTGGATAATGGTATGTTATTTACAATGTTAGCAGACATTCAGAAGACACAGAGGGAGGTACTGAGTCTACTCACCACAATGAATGGCCAGATGACCCAAGACAGACAATGTCTCAGCAACTTGGAGCTAAGAGTGGAGAGTCTTCAAAAAGCTCGTATGATGGGGCTGACCACTTCTACGGCCCAAAGCTCGGCATCAGCTCCATCCAGCGGAACAACTCCTCACGCTTCCGGGAGATCAGAAGGGCTCATATTTTTCAATGTAACATACCTACCTACCTAATTTTAGGTTTTACAGTGAATAGGTACTAATTATAACGAACTCCGCCGCCACGGTCACTTAACGTGTGCTATGCCATTTTGCAACCTATGCTATCATCGAGATATATATTATATATTACATTGCTCCGCGCCGGAATCTTACGTTTTATACTTTTTTTTTTTTAAACTGTGGGCAACAGTTAAAAAAAATTGTATTACCTTTATCCCGTTGAGTTTGATTGTAAAAAACGCATTACGACATTGTTTATTATTCAATTGATTAATTTTCCAAAACTACCTTTTAAAGGAGTAGAAGAGAGCGTTGAAGTTTGTGGAGTACCTACAAAATCCGCGCGGACGAAGTCGCGGGCAAGTGCTAGTTATTTATAAGATTGGAAGGATAAGTAGGATGTGTTATGGGTGCGAGTTTTTAATACATGGTTGTTAAAAAAACGCTGAAATCATAATTATAGTGACGGATTTATTACATTTAAAATCATAATATGTGTATAATACAAAGAATTATTACTTATCGACGATGTCATAAAATAGCAGGAGGCGATTCATACGCTTCGCCAAGATAAATAAAAATATATACAGATAAATTTAACAAAATATCATGATCATTATATTATAATTCCACGTAATAGAATGTATAAACAAGTACCTATAAATATGAGACTATGATCAATGTGTATTTTTTGGTCGCTATTCAGAACCTTACTAAATATGACTTTTGAGTGATTACTCAAACTCGTTTAAGCCATTTGATTAGTTGAAATTTGTTTTAAGTAATGCTAGAGTTAGGTCTTTAATGTGGTTCTTTAATAGGAGCCTAAGTAAAACACAACTTGATAGCATTCTACTACGGTTAATGCAACATGAATATTGGCATGTAATGAATTATTATAAGAATATACTTAGCCGCAGAGTAAACTTTAGTGACTATTGTTATGGCTCATACTCTGGACTGTAAAAGTAAGTGTTTGCACCTCGGGAGGTGCATCTGCGGGAGGAGCAGGAAAGTGACCGTGAGCCCTTCTGTGATTTTGTAATGCAGTACCCTGAAACAAAAAAATAAATAAGATGTCAATGCTTTAAATCGTCAGCTCCTCACCTACTAATATGCGCGAAAAACTGACCACACAGAAAATTTATTGCGCACAACGCGCATTCAGGTACTACTCATCAATCACAAAACCGTCACGTCGCCAAAGTCTCGTCATAAAATATAGTTTCGTAGGAGTCAAAGACATCCGGCCCACACTTCATCACGTCTCAGTCATTCACATATAATCTGAGGTTGATCGATTGACGAAGTGACGGTGATGAACTTTTAATCGCACATGGAAAGCAGTGCGTGACACGCGTGGTGAAACTTCGTTGTTTTTGTTCAATCTAACAGAAATAGCTGTTTAAAGATTTAAACGCTCGCGCACCGAAGTGCTCACACAGCAAAACTCTTATTATCATTCTAGACAGTTGAGATATTTTCGATCAGAGGCATATACCGTGCACCTACGGGACCTACTCAAGAAAAAAAAACAATTTATTGCTTGATGCCAGACGTTTTTTTGGTTTGTTCTAAAACTGCTACCGTTACGAGTACTTTATTTAATTGTCTGATAACTCAAAATACAAATAGCGATACTTCGTCGGTGGTAGTAGCTAAAATTACTAATTTTATTGAATTAGGTTTTCTCCTCCATAGAAATAGGAGATACAAGTATAGCAGAGACTCACTCTACAGACTCCCGAGAAGTTCCTCTCTCGGAAGCTGACCACCGGTAGCTTCGACCTCGTATCCGATACCGGTGGGCTACTATGTTTTAAATATTTTTTTAAATGTAAGTATAATATAAGTTTTGAAAATGAATAAACTATAATAAAACATAATGAGATCATCACCTGTATGAATCTGTCGCCGCAAACTTCGCAGATGTAGGGCCGGTCGCCAGTGTGTCGGCGTATGTGCAGGTTGAGGTCATTGCTCTGCGAGAATGCCTTCTCGCAGTACGTGCACTTGTACGGCCGCTGGCCAGTGTGAACGCGCATGTGGCGGGACAACTTATTGCTCCGCGAAAAACCTAAAAATATCAGTACATGACTGCATATAATGTACACCCAACTTCTAGAACGAAGATTGTCACAAAATGAGTGTGACACAATGTTAAGCGATCGTAACTGCCGTGTTTGATGGAATTAAATTTTTATCATCAACCATACAAGAAAAGAAAAGTAATAAAAACGTTCAAGCAGAAAATAATTAAACTTTATTTATCTACAACAAAATATAGCAACAAATAATAAAAACCGGCCAAGTGCAAGTCTGACTCGAGTGTCGAAAAATGTGAAATTACGAAATCTAGGTGCGGTTTCGTAATGTCACATTTTGAATAATTTTATATATATTATTTTATTTACCTTTACCACAAACACGGCATACGCAAGGTTTCTCTCCGGTATGAGACCTTCTGTGACATTGAAGATCGGAAGATCTTGGAAAACCTGTAAGTAAAGAGGTAAGGATAAAAACTCACTTTTATTACAAGCCGGGTATTGAGCTAAAGGCTAACCTTTGCCACAAAAATCACATTTGTAGGGCTTCTCTCCGGTGTGGCGCCGCATGTGTACGATTAAGTTCGACGAGTTAGAGAAACTGCGGCCGCAGTAAAGGCATAAGCAATTACTAGACGAAGTCTTTTCGCGCTGCGGCTGATGGACTCGTTTGTGAGAGCTGAAATATTACCACACGTATATAGTATTTTTCTATATTATGATTATTAAGTGCCTCGTAAAAACCGACTCACCGAAGATTGTCACTCCTGTGAAACTTCTTTT
Organism: Mamestra configurata; assembly: GCA_002192655.3. Classification (NCBI taxonomy): domain Eukaryota; kingdom Metazoa; phylum Arthropoda; class Insecta; order Lepidoptera; family Noctuidae; genus Mamestra; species Mamestra configurata. The sequence goes on along the minus strand of NDFZ01004715.1, from coordinate 78,066 downwards.
CACAAACATCGCATTGAAAAAAGTTTTCGATTGGCATGTGAATTTTAGTATGTTTGACGAGCAAGTCCCTCCTGTAAAATAAATAAATAAATAACTACACTAACATTTTGTCAAATTGCGTTAGGCTATACAATAAACTTGAACTTGTAATTTAGTTTCAGCTTCTAGTGTTTAATCAAATGTCACAAAACCCCGCATACTTACTTAAAGAAACTTCTATTGCAAGTATCACACTGAAACTGTCGCTCTTCTCGTTTGGTTTTAGAGTCAATAAATTTAACCGAAACGCTTTGTCCCTCATGATATCTTAAAATATGTTTATTCAATGAAATTTCATAAGCGAATTTCAGTCCACACGTGTTACATTTATATTTTCTTTCTATTTGCTTACAAATGCTCCTGTGGCGGGCCGCTGATCGCAAGGATGCAAACACCTGAAACAATCCATACTAATATTGTTAGTACGAAAGTAACTCTGTCTGTCTATATGTTACGCAATCACGCCTAAACTACTGAAGCGATTTAAATGAAATTTGGTATAGAAATGGTTTAAGTCCCGGGAAAGGGACAAAGGATAGTTTTATCCCAGAAATAATCCTTAAGTGAAAAAGGCGGTGGAAGATAGTATGGGGAATCAATAAATCGCTGAACCGATTTAGATGAAATTTGGTATGGAGTTAGTTTTGAGTTGAGGGAAAGGATATGAAATTGATTTTTTTTATCCCGAAATCACCCCTTAAGGCCTCTTGTACACGCTATGAAAAGAAACCGGGTCTATGTAAGAATTCGTGTCATTTCTACAAACGAACTGTGTACACTATTTCGGCGCTGACCAAGAAAAAAATCTTGTCTGCGTTAGACACGACGCGTGAAAGTTGCTGCGGTGCGGTGGGGGCCCGGAGTAGGGTAAGGTGGTCAAATAGTTTCTGTACGTTTGTTTGCGTGGTCGTGTTGTAGCGGATGGAAACAAATAATATGACTGACACCGAGTTACTTATAAGTTTAGTAGAGGGACGACCCGAACGTTAGAAATTTATAAAGATAAACGACTCACTTTAAAAAAAGAAACGAAAATTAATAACAGACTTGTGTTGTCTCTCACACCCTACGCACGACTGCCCGAAAAAAATCTTTATGTTTACACGTGCCTATCCGTCTTGTCTGCAGTAGACACGAAAAGTTTTCGGGTCTAGATCAGACAGAATTCTTGTCGTGTACATAATGAATTGGTCCTATCTGCAGCAGACACGGTGAAATTTCTTAGCGTGTACAAGCGGCCTAAGGGTGTAAAAAGAGGGTTGGAAATTCTTGGTATTCGCACGTCTAGAGATGGTTTCCGAACCACCTTACAAGAAAAATAGAAAGATAATTTAAAAAATTCGCTGTTCATAGTTTATAATGAGAAAATAACGAGATTGCGGAGCTATGCTTTGTTTGGCTATCGCTATGTTTAGTTAGCGATAGGTGCTAGCTCGCACCGTTTAGATTTCGTTTTTGCAATTGAACAACTGTACACGTGTTAATAAAAAACTGTAGTGCCGCAGTCGCACTAGTTGCACAAATGACCTCGCGCAACGCAAAGTGGTTTGAAAAAAATATCACAAGAAAGTTAAATTGGCATCGCATCACAGCACAGCGCACTTTAGCACAAGGCAGCATACTTACACTGACACTAGATGACATTTAAATAATTGCTAGATTACATTTATAAGTTTTATTGTTGGATTCTAAACGCTTGGAGCCAAGTTTTCTACTAAAGAGGCCATTTAGGTGCTCCTAGTGTCAGTCAAAATGGGGCGTTAATGTTGTTAAGTTACAAATTTAAACCCTGCAGCCTGTATCAAAGGTCATGTATACGTAGGGCAAAGCAAACGCCCTGCACCATAGGACCACGCATGCCACAGATTGGCATGGGCCGAGTCCGACTGCCATTTAATTAAAAAAGAAATATTCGTAGTTAGTATTAAAAATTTGCTATTCTAATTTAGATTCTTCCTAAAGCGTACAATTTATCTATTATAAATGATAAGACGACAATAATCTGCCGTCGTTTATAAAACAGAAACAATTTAAAATACCTTAGTGCACAGGTTGCACCGGTGAGAAAGCTCCGGGTGTTCAGCATCACGATGGTTAATGAGATCCGCTTCCGACTGCAATAAGCAGCTACAAGCACTGCATACTATAAGCATATTGATGGTCTCCTGAAACATCAAACATTTATTTTTAAACTTAAGGCCGCAATTCTTTCTTTTTCTTTATGTGAGTCGCTACGAATGGGTCTGTGGCCTTCGCTTAAGACTTAAAGCGTTGCTCAGGCAGTCAGGTTTTCCATCAGGAAACCATACAACACAAGTGGGTGCGCAAATACTCTCTCTTATATTCTCTTTAGTTGGGCAGTATTGCCTGGACGACTGAGAAGAGACGCGCCTGGGACAAATGGACTTACGTGCATTGAGTGACATGAGATTGCATGTAGCGGAGATGAGAATGTTAAGATGGATGTGTGGAGTATCGGGAATGGCTAAACTGAGGAATGAGTACATTAGAGGTAGTTTACAAGTGAAAGGGAACCGCTTAGCTTGGTATGGTCATGTGAAAAGGAGAGATGAAATGCATGTAACTAAAAAAGGTTGCGACCACCAAGACCAATGTTTACATAAATACATACAAAAACATACCATATCCATGTTTGGGTCTAGAAATTCTCGCAGTGTAATTTCTGAAGGTAAATTCTGTGGTTTTTTTTCATTGGTTTCTGCTTTAATCAGGTCCTAAAAAAGAAGATAAATATTGAAGACATTGAAGTAAAATCAGTCCCGCACCACGTACTAAACTGCAGTAAAATATTTTCAACTATCGTAAATATTAAGCTTCTTTTAAATTTTCTTCCACGTTTTTTGCTATTGGTAGCCTTGATAATCCTTATTTGAAGGGTCAAATATAATAGACGGCACCTACAGCATTTATCACATCACTGCTCACATCTTTCTGGGCCTCCATTTTAATAAGCACTCCAATGATGATAGGTCCTCTTAATCCTTTTATATCTTGTAAGTTTTCAACTGTTTTATACTAAGTAGAAAGCATAACAGTCCATAAAAAATACCCCACGTCCTACAATGAAGAAAGTACTTCTAAAATATTATAAAAGATGGCATACTTCCGAAAGCTGCTATCAAAATGCTATCAAAATCAGGGGCCGTTATATGTAGAACTAGCTTCTGCCAGCGGCTTCGCCCGCATCAATGTCGGAAATTATTATACTAGGTACTCCCGGGATAAAAGTAGCCTATTTGCTTACCAGACTATAATCTATATCTGAGCACAATTTCTCCCAGATTAATTCAGCCGTTACGGCGTGATTGAGTACCAAACATCCATCCAAACTTTCGCATTTATAAGTAAGACGATGAAAGAACTCTGAGAACAATATTGAGAAATACCTACCTACCTACATATTTTTGATCAAGCCCAATATACAGTGGAAACTATTGTTAGGAAAAACCTATTAAATTATGCTTTTCTTGTGTTTAAAAGGATCTTAAGATTTTTATAAGTTAGTTTCAGTTTCGCTCTCCCGTTATGTTCTTAACTTACGTGGTTTCAAATCCTAAGGACGAATTTTTCCCATATTAAAAACTCTGGGCGACTCAGAAAGTTTCGGCTTAGTAAACAAAATGACGCTAGCCACAGAAGTAAATAAGAAGACTCTTGCTCGGAATGTACTCGAATTCAAGTGGCTTGTTTTATAGTAGTCCTGGTCTACTCTGCCCTGGTGTAACCCACCCCACTTTATCGTACTTTTCTACTTTAGTCGTTAGTGAACTACTTAATATAATCAGTGCATAGTTTTAATTATCAGTAGTTTAATTTTAGGTGGACGAACAAGTGAGAAAAAAAGTTGTTGGATAATTTAATTGATATATCTATAATGGAAGAAAAGTCAAGGTAGCCTAGTATTTGTCAATATTGAAGCATATTCATTCTACATAGGCCCCTGAACGAATTAAAATATAAAAATAACATTAAGATATTTATTCTATGTAAGAAGTAAGTTGGAACACAAAATGTTCTTCCAAATGTTTACCATTTGGAAGAACAGGGGTCGGAGGAGGTAGACCACTGGTGTCTGAAGCATGTTAAAGATTTTTAATTTGAATTTCACTCATAGAAAACTTATTAGACTAATACACTTTTTAAAATGCAACATGCCCAGAGTTGAGCAGTGGTATAACACTGGTGACACCTATAAGAGGAAGTTATCCTAGTGTTCTTCCACTTCCCGTGGTTGTCTTGAATGTTGTTGTTTTTCTTACTCCGGACGCTTTTATCGTGCATTTCTTTTTACATCGTTCTTACATATTTGCATGTATAATTTCAACAAGAACGATGTAACCAAAACATTGTAAAAATGATTTAAAAGAGTTTCCGTGGAGTTTCTTGCACGTTCTTCTCCATAGAGATCTAAGCTTTGGGACGTGCAAATAACTTCATCTTTGACTGACCGACCTTGACAATTCAAAAGTGCCTGTTAATGGTATAATTTGAATAAATAATTTGAGTTTGAGTCGTAAGAGGCGATTATGGGACTCGCCAGAGAATGTGCAGCAGCATTCCCTGAGCATTGCAACAGCTACACTGCGATCGCTAACGCGCCTGCCACGCATGGCGATAATAACAACCGACCTCTCCTAGTAGTTGACCATCGACAAATTGTCTTACAGTACCGTCCCACAGAAAAGGTTAATAATATGAACACTTTATGGTAGTGGTATAAGTAGTGGTTCATAAAGTGTATCTATGGGTCACTGTGTGTGTGTTGTTAAAAAATATAAATTTTCAGAAACTTACACGCTAAAACCACACACGGAGTACAATATGAAATAATAATCTATTGAAAACTATACCTTTATACCTAGTGCGTTCCCGGGCCATACTTTGATTAACATAATTATTAGAGATTGAACGACTAGTCGCCTAGACGAATAGACTAGACTAGTTTTTTACGTTAAGAATTTCTCAAGACTGAAAGATTTTACTGTCAAACTCAAAATGATATAGTACTCACATTGTCTACATTGCTTACACCCGCTTTCTCGTCAATACAGCTATGATGATCAAACTTTTTCCTATCGAGGTAAATTTTCTTGCATTGTAGACAACGTAGCACTTTCGTATCTGAAACAATAATACAATCTTATAACCTGAAACCTGATCTGGCCTGATGGATAAACACCGCCAGCGAAGCAACAAAGGCATTGCTATACAATTAGCATTAGGACACTATTGTCAGAGTGGTCGTGGTTGCGCAGATGAGGTACATGGTGAAATGTTCGGGGGGTCATCGACTTTCCCGAGGACTGCTCTCTCAGCAATACGCTTCCATTTCTGCCGGTCGGTCACGTTACGAGTACCATAGTGGACTCGGTATTTTTTTTTATAAGGTCAGTCCAGCGAGTTGGTGATCGACCGCGTGGCTCTCTTGCCTTCCACCTGACTCTGAATTACCAGTCAAGAAATATCACTGTTTTGCGTTAAATATAACGGCGACCGAATGCAAACAAACGGACGGCGCCGTATATATTATGACGTTTCATACAAAACATAATACATCACATTTTTAGCCATCGGGTTTTATTTTCATCTTAACATTAAGATGAAATTCGGCGCCGACTCACAGTCGAACTTCGGCAGACATTGTTACGTCGGAGAATAGAATGTAGCACTTCATCGCCTGCAGCAACCCATCCGTCATGGAGTCGCATCAGTCGAAGAAAAGCAAGTACATTGTCAAGGATAGGTATGTCAAAATCGACATTGGTAGAAACCATATTTGATGTGCCGTAAGACCTAGTTTCATAGCGCTGTAGTTTCCTGCGGGCTCCAACCACAGGAAAATAATATACGGTACTTAACAGAGAAGGATTCCCGAATCGGCAATCTTACTATTTTATTACAGAATTTGTACCGAATCAAAGTCAAAACCTACACAAACAACGCATTGTTTCTTCAAAAATAAAATTATAGAAGAGAACATAATGTGCTGTAGCCTGTGCAAGATGCACTTCAAAACCTGTTGATTGGTATAAGGATGAATAGACTAGATCTAGGGCAATGGAAATCACCTCAAAATATGTCACCTCATAATTACAAAATATTTTTACGTTTAAAATATGTACACCTATTCGAACATTTTTTTTTTTTTGTTTAAAATAACCTTTTTATTTATTTTAAGCATTTTTTATCAGATATAACTAACCTTTATGAGTTGTAGCGTGTGATCCTAATTCTTCTTTGGTTTCGAAATGTTGCTTGCAAAATTCACATTCAATCTTTTTAGCTGGCATTGATGTTATGCAAAATCCATTTTCTGATAACTTGTTAAGTATAGTCTGAAATGTTCCAGTTATAATATAAATACATACACAAGCATTACAAACACGCACGATGTTACAATTTAAAACAGCAAGGGGCATGCGGCTACTAAGAAATTCCAAACAATAAACGCGAATAACACTGCCCTTAACTAACCCTTGCCCTTATCCTAAGACCTCAAGAAGTCAATAGATGACTTACAACTAAAATGTGGCAAGCTCGAAGAAATAAAAAAGTAATAAATATTTGAGTGTGACAAATTTTATAAGTACTCTGAGATAAGACAAATCTTACATAGATTCAGATTTATGTCTATTTCTAATTTCTACTGTTATTCTTTTAATCTTATTTGTTTATTCTTGCAGATATGCATTTTACTTTAATACCAAACTAAGCCTTGCTGTTAATGAAACAACTAAAACGACAATGATTTTTTTAAATAGGCAAAAGCTATTTTGTCTTCATCAAAATAGTCACCAAACCATTTAACAAATGTAAACTTTACACTAAAGTCGACTCACACTAGTTAACATCTTCTTAGGTCTGCCCCTCTTTTTTGGGCCCATAAGGTCTGCATGGTTTTCCCACATATGTTTCGTTAAATTCTCTGCACCATTGTAGCATGTACCGCAAAGTGGGCAGTAAGTGCGGTTGGTTTCTTCACATTCAACTAAAATATGCCAAACCAGATTATTTTTATGGTAGACACTAAGTTCCTTAGAACTATTCAGTAGGTATCTGATTGTAGGTGAAAATTATAAACACTGCAATGTACACTAGTACATTTATGTATATGTAAGTATATAATTAATTGAATTTTTGTGAATAGTTTTCACAAATTCAATATAATTATTCCACATTAAAATATTAAACATATTTCTAGTGTATTTTCAGACAAGAGTTACAGTATTTTTTCGGGTTAGCAGATTAAGTGTGCTAGTTAATTGAGCACGAATTTCTCACCATAGATTTCACATTTTTTTTTATCTTTACCATGTAGTTTGCACAATTATCCTAAATTTTTCCTTGATTTCATAGAAATATAATTTACTATTATAAAGGAGCTCTCAATCCACACGCACATAAATCTTGTACCATTATGTTTTGTACATTTGACTGTTTGTGTATGTGAGTTCATATATTTGTAAACGCACCCATGATACAGGACAAATTCCAAGTGGGGCAAAATATCAAAATAAGAAAAAAGTAAATTTTTCCTCACAAGTGATTTAAAAAACACTTTCCATAATGATCACTGTATCAAATTGTACTATTAAAACTAGGCAGTGGCACTCAGTGCCACATATAGATCATTTTGAAAAGTAAGTATTTAAGCACAAAAAATTTACTGTCATACCTTTGATGCATATCTTCTGGTGTTCTTGTAATTTACAGTGAGTATCGAAAACGACTAAGCAGCTTTTGCAAACAAAACATGACTTGCGTTCTAGGCTCTCATGCTCAATTTTAACAGCTTCTGAAAATTTAACTTTTAGTAATTACTTTAACAAAACAGTGAAAGTATTGTATTACTTCTTCAGTCTATAATAATTGATCATAATCAAACTCATGAAATAAATCGTACCCTGTTCATGTAAATCTGGCCCACTGCTTAGGGAAACATTGAAATCACTATCTGTATAGTCGTCATTGTCTAGTGTTGATAAATCTTCAGTCTTAACATCTGACGTATTAGTCTGGAATAAAGATATTATTTAATTTTGAAATGTTTTGTTTAATAATGCAGTCAAGCCTTGTTTAGTTTTAGTATTATGTTTTGTGTGAAGTGTGCTGACAAAGAAACTATACTAACCAAATTTGAATGCCAAACTTACTTACTTCATTTAAAACTTTCATTGATGTTGCACTTTCTTTCTTTTCTTTTTTTAATAGCCCTCTAAGGGAAATATTTGCTTCTTCCGATTTTTTCTTGAATTCAAATGCCTTTGATGCTTTTTCTTTACACTCACAGCAAATTGTTGAAGGTAAACCATCATTTTTGTTTATCTGTGAACAAATGGCAAAAATAATAGAAATATCAGATAAATGGTAGTTTTGGGATAGATGTTAATTTAATAAAACTCAGTTCAGTTAATTTCACTAGTTTGTACTAACTGAACAGGTCACAAAAGAATATATCAAAAACTACTATACCGATTTTAAAAATTCTTTCACCATTCGAAAACTACATCTTCACTGAGTGACATAGGCTATATTTAATTCCAGAATTAATTAGCGATTCCTACTAAAACTTGAATAATGTAACACAAGGTGTAAAAAAAAGTGTCATAAAATGTCTTTCATCGCAATGCGCTGCAAAAACTATTGATGAGACATAAAGATAATGTACTACAAGATTAAAGTACTCATTATTACCTAGAAAAAAGTCCGACAAGCTATATGTGTAACTATTATGGTTAAGTAACAATTACCGCTTTTTGTTAGTTTTATTCAATCAAAGCCCAGTTCGAAAGAACAAGTGATAATTTTGATTACAAGAAATTAATCCTTATACAGGGTGGAATTTTGTAATGCCACCTGAAGGGAAAGTACTCTTAATATTGTAGATAGAAAAATCGAACCGACTAAAATCTGTAAAAATTACACCTTTTACTTCTATTGCATCGATCGTTAGGATCAATTAAAAGGATGAAATCTCTCTAAGAAGCTTGATAAATTAAATGATAGGAAAACCATGAAATCTTAAATTATTATAATTATTTACAAAAAATGGTAAACCAACTAATTCATACAATAAAAGTACAGAGTGTAATTTTTACAGATTTTAGTCGATTCCCGGGTGTGGCAAGCGAATTTTCGAAAATCTTTGAATGCAGTTTTCTTTCTATTCAAAAATAAAGGAAGGTTTTCTTTGAGTAAAATTTTCTATCTACAGTGTTAAGAGTACTTTCCCTTCAGGTGGCATTACAAAATTCCATCCTGTATATTAAACAAACGGTTTGATAATTTCGGTTGATTTAAATTACACTTTAAATTATTCAAATCGGACCTTTCGTTTTAAAGATACGACGGGTATAAAAATGCTCTATGTAAGAAAAATGTTGAGATTTGAACGAACTGGGGAGAATCTTAATGCTTGGTCTGATTAAGTTGAAACACGCATTAATGATTTGGATAAGAAAATAAAAATAACCAATATTTGGATTTTTCGAGAATAAACCCCTTACTCCTTAAAAGGGGTGATGAAGTTTTAGAGGAGGACATTATTGCTTGCTTCAATTAACATGGAAATTGGAATGAACAAACTAAAAGTAGGATTTTTTTTAAACAGATCTAACAATTTTACATAATCAATCCCTGACGGGGTGAACGGGGTGAATAGTAGGCTGATCCTGAGACCGTTGAATGGATATCACAGTGCTTAATTTTGCAAAACTTACCTTTAAGGGTTTGAGGGTGCATTGAAGTTTGTTGAGTACCTATCGTGCGGATAATCCGTGCGGACGAAGTCGCGGGCGAAGTGCTAGTATTTTATAAATAACTAGCACTTTGCCCGTGACCGCTCTACCCCTTTTATAGGTTAGTTTTAGAAAATTAATCACAACCATTTTCATTGATTATCCAGCCATTTCTACTGCTCATTCTGTTATCTCAGGATCAGCACAACTGTCAACCCCGTTCACCCCGTCAGAGGTTGATTATGCAAAAATTGCCAATTTCCACATAAATTGAAGGAGCAATAATGTCCTCCTCTAAAAACTTCCTCACTCGCTCCTTTAGGGATTTATTTTCGAAAAATCCAAACATTTGCTGTCTTATTTTTATTATAGAAATCATTAATCCCGTGTTTCAACTTATTCAGTTCAAGCATTAAGATTCTCCCCAGTTTGCTCAAACTGCTATATTTTTCTTACTTAGAGCATATTTATACCCATCGTAACTTTTAAACGAAAGGTCCAATTTGAATAATTAAAAGAGTTAGTTACCTGCACCCCCTGCACAACCTTAATTATCGAACAATTTACAAGAATAAGGATTAATGTCATGATACCAAAATCGCCACTTTTACACACCATAAATCTTTCCTCTTCATAATATTGGTTTAGAATAGTTTAGACTACACAACAGTGTTTCGGTATTCACTTGTTACTCTGCCATAATTTTTTGTTTTAGTAAATATTAAGGTTTGTTTGTGAAAGCCATACAGTGGAATTCGTTTATTATGAACTGCTTATATGACTAACCCCTTATTATGAAGTAATTGCAGTGGGAGTTTTGGTAATAATAATAATTTTGGCAATAAATAATTTGGATATTTTGAATATGACCCATTTTTAATAATGTCCAGTTATGGTGGGCGACATGATTTCTAATAAGTTTTTGTTTTTATACATAGATAATTCTCGTTTTTGAATGGATGTCTCTATTGGCTTTTAGCACCAGTACCCATTAAGAAAGTAGATACCAAGATGACCCTCAGACCCAAGTAATAGTTTGGGTTAGTGTCCTAATTTTTGATTTTGCTGCTGTCAAGTCAGAGTTTATATTTCTGTATTTACATGTATGGCTAGGCAGACCATGTTCAGTTATTCTGTTCACGAAAAAATAATAGAAACAACGATTATAGTACCTATTATATTTTACCGAGTCAATCCACTTGATTTACAACAAAGTTTTCAGATAACTTGCTAGCAAGCAAGCGTTCAGTTTATTTAAAATATTTTCGGTTCCCGGTTACAAAACAAACAGCGAAAATGAAGTTACATTTGAATAATATGTAAAAATTCTCATTTTTAGGAATCAACATTCAAATAAACAAATGCAAACAATACCTTTACCTTTATCCCAGTGGTTGAAGTAACTATGTAATCTAACGTGGTTGTTGAACCTATAATTATATCAAATAACGAGTATAATTCATTATCTTTAGATAAACACGTTCGACACAATTCTTCAATTTTTATTTTAGTTTCATGAGAGGCCATTTTCTTTTCTGTTGTATTTTCTACTTGATCCGAGCGGGCCGCGCCGCTCGATGGCCTGCACGCCACAGATGATACAGATACACTAATATCCTCTATGACTAATATAATAGTTGCAGAGTTGCACTAAGCAGTGCCCAATCCCACAATCATAACCACAGAGCATAGACCTTGCCAACTTTAGTCGATTTTTCGTACCTATAGTGCTAGATTGCGCGCCCGGAACACTTTGCAAAGATAATTACATAAATGCAGATAGAAGAGCGCTAAGGTACTGGTTATTACAAAAAGAAACAGCATGGTCTTTTGTTTGCCAAGTCACAAGACTACAATAACTTAAAAACCTACTTACTTGCCACCACAATCAATCGATCACGGCATGTGGAGCAAAGCCGGATCCACACGCTTGGCAATTGCTGCAAGCTTCAAATCTTCATAATGGTTTGACTATATGTACAGACGCGAACACTTCAAACTAAAACAATCTTTCAAAGGAGGAGGGTTGATAAGAGGAATTTTTCGCCCATTACACACTCAAAAAAAAAAGTATATCGTTCCGGTTATTTATCAGTTCTTCATTTCATTTGTCAGTTATAAAATTGGTATCAATTGCTTCTTATCAACGGACAAAGTTAAAGAAAGGAGGAGGCTGCTTTGTAGCTTTGTCCGTTGGTTCCAAGCTCTCCAACCTCTCTCACATGCTGTGCTAATACAATTTTTTCCTTTTTTGCACAGTTTGAGGTTGGAAATTTATATCATGTTTTATCGATTCAAATTTCGTACGTATTATAACATATTTTTTTAGTTTAGTAAGAAAATCACTCATTAAAATGTGCACAAACTTTTTCGACATTTTCATTTCATTTTTTTTTTTTTTTATTTAATATGGTTTTGCTCTTGACTCTAGTCTAGGTCATAGATGACAGAGACAAAGTCGACGATGGAGCGAGCTTACCCAGAAGAAGCCTGTTCACTCTAATTTTGAAGAGATTAGGGTCGTATGCGTTCGGAAACACAGACGCAGGCAGAGAGTTCCACTCCTTTGCTGTGCGCATTATAAAAGACGTTTGGAAACGTTTAGTGCGAATTGGTGGAATAGCAACAAGGTAGGGATGGTAACTTGCAGTGCGTCTAGATGTCCGATGGTAGAAGGGGGCCGGTGGGATGAGATCGTGGAGTTCCTGGACACTCTCCCCGAAGTACAATCTGTAGAAGACCGACAAGCAGGCAACCTTGCGGCGATGAGCCAAGCTGTGAAGCTTGGCATCCACCAGTCTTACGTCGCCAATGAGCCTTTTAGCTCTGTGTTCCACCGAGTCAAGCGCGGCAAGTTGGTATTTAGCTGAGCCATCCCAAAGGTGGCTGCAATACTCCATGCAGGATCGGACTTGTGCTTTGTAGAGGGTTAAAAGCTGTCCAGGCGTGAAGTATCGCTTCACTCTATTTAGGATGCCCAGCTTTTTGGCCGCAGTTTGGGCTTTGTGCTCAATGGTGGCACCAAAGTTGAGACTGGTTGTCAACTCCATGCCTAGGAGCTCGAGCNAATTTAATATGGGTTTGCTCTTGACTCTAGTCTAGGTCATAGATGACAGAGACAAAGTCGACGATGGAGCGAGCTTACCCAGAAGAAGCCTGTTCACTCTAATTTTGAAGAGATTAGGGTCGTATGCGTTCGGAAACACAGACGCAGGCAGAGAGTTCCACTCCTTTGCTGTTCGCATTATAAAAGACGTGAAAAACAATCCAAAAATCGTTATCAAACCATTCAGTTGCCAAGAGAAATTGCCAATTTAACAGATCTCAAGTTCACAAATTATTGTGGTAATAAAAAGTAAATGTTTATTATAGGCCGAAGAAGTAAAGAGTATCCATCACTTTCCACGCGAGACCGACTCGCACTTGGCCGGTTTTTTTTGTTATGGTCGGGCTAGAGGATGCCGCAAATTCTGACTATTGTCCATGGCGACTATTTGTGATTGGCTGTGGAGGGAAAAAAGTAGATTATCAATAACTTTAACTTCAAAGAGAATAACTGGAGTGGTCGAGTGTAGACGTTAACTATTTGTGTACAAAAAAATGTTTTTAAAACATTTTAATTAATTGATTAAAATTTTTGAATGAATAATACGGTATTGATAATTTTATGTACACATTAGTGTTGTGAATCGTTAACTTTCTAATTTGTATCAATAATTACAACAATAAAGATCCGAAAATGTAAGTATATTGTTGAAAATATAAGTAGCATTTGCGAATGATTTTATAGATATAATTCCTTATCTGATTTTATTTCTATAGCGAATAATATAGCTAAAATATAGTTATATATCACCTTCGACTTTCTCCTCGAACTAGTTATTAAGTGAAACTGATCATATATTTATACCCTATTTCAAATAAAATTATTTGCAAATTTGTTTCGGAGGGAGATTTTAGGAATGGTTGGGTTATGCTAATATCATGCGAATGTTTCTTGTCTTGATTTCGTTGAAGTAATGTATAGTATGTTTCAAATAATAACTATGTCCAAGTGTTCTATAATATTTTTGATCTATAGGATATTTATTTTAAAATAGTAGCACAGACCGTCTTTGCCCAGGTTGTATAATAAAGCCTGGCCTTCTGGAATAATGTACCATTCCTTTGAAATGGTAAAGAATTTTCAAATATTTTGTGCAGTGATTTTGTGAGTTTGTATAATATAAGTGGAGGGTAACCGCTGTTAGATTACCTACCACTTATATACACACTCACAAAATTTGCACTATCTTTTCATGAAGGATAGATAATATTGTTCCACCTCTGCTGTGCATGCCATTGACAACCTTGACAAAACACTGTGACTGACTGTGAATGTATAATTGACAATAAATCCTCTGGAATAAAAATTATAAATGAGTATGTAATCATAATCAAAATGACATGAACAGGAGCTCTGATTTTGGTTGCAGCTTTTGGTAATTTGGCCATTATTTATATTAGCTGTTATTGCAAGAACCTCAAAGTTTAAAACAAACATACCAAAAGGATTTCAAAAACAATACGGTCGGTATTTGACTGATTTTTTTTTATACATTTCTTAAAACCTAGAGAAAAGACAAGAAAGACAAAGTAAAAAAAAAAAGTTTTTGAATGACTGAGCTTGGCAATTCAAAAGTGCCTTTAAATGCTTGAAATAAATGCTTTGAATTTGATTTTAAATGTATGTTAAACAAGACAGTAGGTACTAATTGCGTCAACGTCACTCATAAGATACACCATCTATTAAGAATTTTGCACCGTCCAGTACAAACAAGGTTTTCCATGACAAGGATAGTTTCTAAGAATGTAACTTCTTAATTTTTCCACAGCTTTTATAATTTTTTTGACAAATCAAACTATTTTCGTAACATCTTACATTTCATTTAAGTATTCATTCATGTTGATTTTTGATAGTCATCATATATAAATTTAAAAATTGCAAAGCAGTGCATGTTAGCAGACTTTTGCCCTACTCCAAATTTTATGACATGATCATAATTATTTCTACACAATCATGGGTACTCAGTTTTGTCCAGTTTTCTTTGAATGCATCTTCTTGTTCTTCTTCTTAGTTGTTCATTCACTGCTTAAGATCACAACCACATATGATGCGTCCAAGACAACCAATCTTCTGCAATGTGTACCGCTCTTGTGCGCACTTTCCTTCAATGCATACATTTCAAAATCAAATATTTACTGTACATTTGTTAAATTAAATATCTGGACTTTCATATATTTATGAGTGTTATTAAACCTCTCCATTTTACATGTCAACCTCATAATACCCATTATGAGATTTCATACTTCTAGGTCTAAGTCTCCTTTCTTCAGGCACATGTAATACATGTATACATGTATAATGGAGATTTTTAATAAAACTCCACAACAAACAATAGAAGACTTGTAATTCTGTGAAGCTACTGCAAGAGGAATGCAAGAATTTTTACTTTAGTTTGTAATTTGGTGTGAAGAAACCTAGCTAGACTACTATAATGTACAATATGACATGATACTTATAATGTTATCTGTACTTTTAAAATGAAAGCATGATAAAAGCTCTCAAAAATCACATTTTCACAGTATTTTGTAGAATTCTCACCTCTCCTACCTAGGAAAAAAGACACAGCTATATTAATAACAACAGTAGGCCTAAGAGTAGAGCAAATAGACATTATTACTTAACAAATACTATCACGCCTGTGTTCTGCGAAGGGTTTAGCAGAGGTGCAGCTGTAGTATCAAATTCAATATTTCAATTAAGTGGCTAAACATCAAATCAAAAATAAATAGATATTTGTGATAAAATTAAAATTCACCTAATCTTTATCTGTACAAATTAATAAAATTGTAGTGTCTGTTTGTAATATCAAAAAACAGTTTTTTAATAAATGCAAATGAATATAATAATATGATAACGATACAATAACAAGAAAACTGAAGCAGCTGGACCGATTTTGACGAGACATTCACTGGCTGATGAATGACTTAGGCTACTTTTATTAACCAACTTCAAAAAAGGAGGTGGTTCTCAATTCGATTGTACTTTTTTTGTTGCCTCATTACTCCGTCATTTATGAACCGACTTTCAAAATTCAAAATCAAGTTATTAGTTTGGTTTTTAAATCAAAATAGCTGGAGGAAATAGAAAATATCATCCAAGTAAACAAAATTTTGCTTTCCTGTGACTTTCCAGTGGTGTTGTTAGGTGTGGGGGTACCACTAAAAAGTATAAAATAAAAAAAATACAACAGAGTTCCAAAAAAAACACTAAAAGTACAACTTTAATTTCGGAAGTCGGTGTTAAAACACGAAAAAGTTTTTTTTGATCCGATAAAAAAAACAAGCGTATTTTCACGCCGCCGCCGGCAAAGCCACGCAAAGAAGCTAGTTTAAACTTATATTATAAAGGAAATATTTATTTGGCTCGAAAACTGCTACCGATTTTAAAAATTCTTTTGCCATTTTAAAGCCCTATCATTAACACTATATTTTATTTTCGAAAAAAATAGAAATAGTACAAAAATTGCAATAATGTAATCTAAAGTAGCAAAATAATAATTCATTATGGTGTGCGCTGAGTAAACTATTGATGATACATAAAAATAATGTGCTACATGATTAAAGTTCTCATTATTACCTATGAAACAGTCCGCGAGGGTTATGTCTGACTAATATGGTTTAGTCATAATGACCGCTTTTTCTTCAAAATCGAATGTTTGAAATAAACCTCTAAAGGGGCGAAAACGGGTAATGAAGTTTTCAGGAGAGGACATTATTGCTTGCTTCAATTTACGTGGAACAAACGAAAAGTGGGATAATTGAAACAGATCTAACAATTGCAAATGCAAAATCAACTCCTGATGTGGTGAACGGGGTGAATAATTGCGCTGATGCTGATGCTCAGCATCAAAAAGGGGTAGAAGGGGCGTTGAAGTTTGTGGAGTAACTATTAAATCTGCACGGACGAAGTCGCTGGCGAAGTGCTAGTATCTCATAAACACGTTATAGAATCACGCATGTACATAAATTTTAAGTAAATTAGTGATATTTAGGATAATAATAATTATGAAGCAATTAAATACTCATTAGATGAGGTAGAGGGAGTCTTAACTTATGACCTTATTAAAACGCTGAATATAATATGTGTTTTGAAAAACGTTTTTTTTTGGCGTTATACAAGTGTTTTTATAATAAAAATGAACATTTACGATAAAAAAGGGCCGTCTTTAAATAAAGCATATAATATATCTGGCGTTTTGTCATTTTAAGGGTTCTGTTCCAACTGAAATTCCTAATGAAAAAGCGGAACCCTATGGGATCACTCGTCTGACACACACAGCACAACCGTTTTGCTCCGAATCGCTGGACCTATTCAGTTGAAAGGGGTTCGAACATTTTTGTGTGGGAGCTGGCATAGCCACCAGCCGCCTTTTTGGTTTTTTTTATTAATATTTCAGCGCACAATGAAACAGGTTGGAAAAAAAAAAGAAAAAACATTTTAATTCGAGTATCACTGACTTATAATATAAATAATACATAACATACACAACATTTAATAACAATTTCATTTATTTAATTCAATTACATAAATTAAAAATAACTCAATTAACATTAACAATTCACATAATAGGTAAATCAGGTCAACTAGCTTAATCAGCCGTTTAATGGCTGCCTAGCCTTTTCATTGAACGGCGCCGTTTAATCGACGGCATAAATGACGTCCGATCAATGCATCTAATACAACATTACATTAACGGACTGGCGGGAAGCACGTAATTAATTCATTTTTAATCAATCAATCATTTATTTTGTTGAACATAGGTATGGTTACAGATGGTACATTGTCTAATATATATGCGCTATGTTTTGCCAATATATGGCGTACAAAATTTACATAAACAAGCAATTACAATTACAGTTCCAATTCAGATGGCATGTCATTACATTAAACAAATAATTCAATTAAAAATATGTCAGTGTAAGTAAACAGGTCATTACAATCTTAGACAAATAAAAACATTCATGCTTAATCAATAAATAAAATCAAAAGTGCTTAATTAGCAAGTCGGAATCGACATACCTCTGTTTATCAGTAGTAAACTCAGTGATGGAGTAGTAACATCTATCTAATAGAAATTTAAACAATGATGAATAAATTTAATGATGGTCATTGCTGTCTCATGACGACTTTACCTCTAAATACCTCGTCAACGTTACACTTTAAAGCACAATGTTCCTTTTTTGCTAGATGGCATCGTAACTTATCGTTTAAGAAAAAAAATTGTTCCGCGAAAATCTATAGTACAGAAGTTGTGATTTTTTTCGTAAATTTGGTAATTTATCGGACTCTGCTGTGGAAACGAATTTTGGCAAAGAAATAGTGTAATCATGTAGCTAGCAGATAATAATCCATATTCATGTATATTTCAAAACTATTCTATTTATTTTACTCTTTTTGTATTTTTCCTCATGATTTCCATAAAATCTTTCGATTTTCAATAAAACACTGAAAAAAAATTTTGGTACTACCACGGACGGACAGACAGACGGACATGGCGAATCTATAAGAGTTCCTTGTTGACTACGGAACTCTAAAAAAAATATAAGAACACTAGCGGTCCCGACAGACGTTGTCCTGCCCGAACGTTTTTTTTTTTTTTTTTTTAAAACGTTGCCCCACACTAGGAATTTCTCCTGTATCGTGGGTGCGTTTACAAACATACAAATTCACATACACAAACAGCCAGACCCGGAACAACTATCTGTAGGCCATACAAATATTTGTTCCGTGCGGGAATCGAACCCGCGACACGCACCGCAGCAGTCAATCGCTCAACCACTGCGCCAATCGTGTCGTCCGTTTGCTTTGTGTGTGACGAGGAAATCGATAGAAATCGATTGCAGCGCCACCTACCGGGTCCAATTGTGAATCTAAACCATTCTCGAATCCCCTTGAACACACACAAAAAATTTCATCAACATCGGTCCAGCCGTTTAGAAGGAGATCAGTGACATACACACGTACACAAGAAATATATACAATTATGATGGTGCTCCAAAGTGTTAGTGTGTGTGTTGCTGAGATATTTAGAGGTAAAGTCGCCATGTGAGTACAATGAATTAAAATTAACTAAGCACGTGAATATATTCAAATGATTGTATTCAAATAATAGTTCTCGGCTTGATTTAACCATTTATATAAATTAAATAAAATTCTTTTGCGATTGCGAGTCGGGTTAGTAGGCAAGTTCTTGTTAAAGTGGTTTTCACGTGTGCTTTTGTTTACTTTCTTCTAATAAATGATAAAATCAAGCTGGGAACTATTATGTGGATCTAATCTATTGCATATAAGTACTTAATTAAGTCTTATTAATGATAGTCAAATGATAGTCGTACTTCGAAATATCTCGGAAACTTTAGGGCACCATATTCCTAACAATTTTTGTTTGTTGTTGTATCCTCTACCCATAAGATTATGCATGTTAGATAGTGCGCAGCACCTAAAAAAAAACCGGCGGGGCGGCTATGCCACATAGTTTCTATCCCCTTTAATATTCCCCCGATTATATGACTCCAGGATACCGGCAATTTGCCAGGGTTGCGGAACTTGTTCGAAAGAGTCACCGCGGCCCTGGAACGTAAAGGGCTTTAGAAGGAACACGAATGGGTTTTAGTCAATAAGAGTCTGACACGCCCTCCCACTCTACCCAGAGCGGAAGAAGTCATTTGACGATCTCCCAAACTTAAAAAAAAAATGAATACCGGCAATTATCTGGTTTAGGGATACCCGTCCATCCTGATGTTGTATAAGTAATGTATTGTGTGTACAATTTCGTTCATTCCAATTACGAACAAAATATTTCATGCTATTTGTGTCTTTAATAGGTATTTTAAAAATTAATTATGAAATAAAATATCAAATACAGTTAAATCTGAGCATTTACCACAAAATAGCATTCACTTTAACCATGAATCATTATTGGCATAGTAGTCAAACTAATTAGACGACGTGCGTAAAGACTCGGTTGTTAATGATGTTAGTAACATATAACGGCCTTCTCATCTCATTCATATAGCAGGCTTGAGTTACTGAGACAGTAAAGAGTGAAAGTGAGGTAGACACCAGTTGCTGACTACTTTCACTAAAAGTTTGCGCCAATGTGTATATAAACATAGTCGTATGCCAGAATACATTTTTAGAGATGAAGAACGCTGTTTTAATACCTGTTTTTTTTATATACCTACATAGTCTGTTTAATTGAAGTCTTAAGTCTAAAGGGTAACAACTTCTTTATTATCAACTAGTTGGTCGATCACATATCGATTCAATAAAAGTCCGTCGATTCAATAAAACTCCATAGGTCTAATATGTAAAACCTTGAAAAAACTGTTATTTTATTTTTACTATGGCTTTGACCTGCAAAGTTTTTTTTAGTAAAGGCTAATGGTATATTTTTAAGAGTACGTACCAAATTGCCAAAAAATTTACCTCCGGCTTATCGAGATATTTTTTTAAAAACTTTACGGCCCCCGCCATCATGTTTCATTGTTCAAAATCCATAATAAGGATCCATCATAGCTTGGAACCCTGAGTTGCATAGGTACCACTCAGGCTTTCAAGGCGATTCCAATGATACTCATTAATTTGTTATCTATCAAACATTTTACGCGGCAAGGCGTACCAAAGAGTTAGACATAAATATAAAAAACTTACGATCGAAAAGATAACTCTCCATCGGGGACGGTCGGGTAAAAAGAGTCCCTTATGATACGACTTTGTCTGTCTATCTGTCACAGCTGCTTATTTCAGGTACGTCTAAAGCTTTCGCCTTGAAAGAAGTTTGGAATAGTTAGGTATAAACAATGTTTGTCCAATTACATGACAAGTGATTGAATTAATAATAGGTAATTTGCTGTCTTGGATTTACTGAGTACATATTTTGGTAGGCCTTTAAATAAGGAGGACAAAACTTGTCTTCTTAGTTTAAATTCTTCTATTTGAGCATATATTTTTTGAGGAAAAATCTAAGAATCCATTCACCCACCTTGGCCTTTAGCCTTTAGCATTTTGCATTTAGGTAATGACCGCGACCACCAATATTGGAGAGATTTGGATTCTATGATTTCAAAGTAGGGATGGTATTCTGATGGATATGCAACAAATGATATCATCGAGTTAGGCCCACTTGCGCAAACCAGACTTATCTTTTAACTCAGAGTTAGATGCTAAGGCTGCCTGTCCATTGACGCGTAGCGAGTCAGCGGAGCGGAGGGACGGAGTAATGCGGAGCGAGCGGAGTTGCGGACTGTGTCCCTGTCCATTGTTGCGAAGCGAGGCATTGCGGAGCGGAGTTGCGGACTGTGCGGTGCTAGTTCGAGTTCACGCGACGAGTATTTTTAGTGGGCGGCTGCAGTTTTTTCCCCTTCCCCGCTCCGCTTTCCTGCCCCACTGCGTCGCTCCGCTTCTCGGTTTTGTATGTATGTATTTTTAAATTAGTTCACAAATCTGAAGCGGAGCGGATATTTTCTGCAATTCCATTGATTCATATTGGCACAGCTCCGCTCCGCTCCTCTCCTCTCCTCTCCTCTCCTATCCTCTTCAGCGGACAGTCAGCCTAAAGGGTTGTCTATTAATCACGTGATGTTTTTTAGCAACTTTTTAATAACAAATTACTGGTTTGTGCAAGTGGACTTTAGGCGGACTTGGACAAACCAGAGTTATATTTAACTCCAAGTTAGTTGCTAGCCTGGGGCCATTAGGTATGAACATCGTGTTAGCAACTAAAACTGAGTTAAAGATAACTCTGGTATATGCCATTCTTGAAATTCTACCAGAAAATTTATCGTGTTTGGGATCTTTAGATCTTTTATATTAAAGAATCTTATTCATTTCAAACAATGGACCTGCACGCTTCATAAAGAAACCCTTACCTTTGAAATAATTTTTTATTGCATTGCCGTAGATATTGGAGATGGCGTTAAGACAAGAGACGCCTCCGGCGCCAACTCCGCTGCACGATCCATACCACGTGGATGGTACTCCGCCCATAGCCGAAGAACATTTTGAGGTGAATTCTCATCTTTATCTATGTATATAAGATACTTTGTCCTGACTGTTCGATCGACGCACAGCCTAAACCGCTTGTCGTAAGAATTGAAATTTGCAGTACATATTCCTAATGTAGGCATCCGATAAGAACGGATTTTTGGAAGTAAATCAGGGCATGAAGGTTTGTATGAAAAATCTTACACCTTAGACCAATATACTTGATCCCTCGGTAAGAATACTGGACAAGATAAATAATAAAGATCGTCATTATTCGTTTTACATGGAGGTGCTTAATTTTGTCTAAGAGATTTCT
Source organism: Mamestra configurata (assembly GCA_002192655.3). Classification (NCBI taxonomy): domain Eukaryota; kingdom Metazoa; phylum Arthropoda; class Insecta; order Lepidoptera; family Noctuidae; genus Mamestra; species Mamestra configurata. Next base: position 55,862 of record NDFZ01004715.1, on the reverse strand, counting down.
ATTCCTTGGGACAATGTTCTTGAAACTTAATACTAATACTGGTCCAAGTAAATTATAAAGGTTGTCAGTATTCGTTTTTTACAACTACGTATCCCAAAAGAAGAATTCCTTGGGTCAATATATTTTAAACTTTGAACGAATAATAGCTAAAGTAAATAATAAAGCTTGTCATTATTTGTTTTTCACAAGTACCCCCAAAAGACGAGGCGAATCTTCCATACAAAAGTTAACACCCTTTGTTAACGTTGTTCGAAGATACGCATTCGTTGGGCTTATAAACTTAAAACTTTACAATTAAGTGTATAATAATAGTTTTACTATAAACGCCCACCCTTGGAAAGAGAAAGCTACAATTGTACCTAGTGGTGGAAGCTTTATGATGCAAAAAACAAGGTTACGAAAGAATATTAATTCGTCAAGTCAACCCCTAAGGAAATGTGATGGAAAAAATTGTATGAAACATTTTTGTGTATGTTCAGATCTTAATTAAAACTCAATCTTACTGCTTCTGATTCCTATTTCAGCATTTTCTGAAATTAAGAGTGAAATGGGGTGACAAAGTATGATGGAGACCCTGTCCTGGAATACATGTGGACATAGGATAGATTTTATCACGGGATTACTTTGGTAAAATTTTAAAATTTCACGCGGGCGAAGCGGCTGACAGAATCTAGTTTATACGATATCTTTCTGCTGTGAAAATAAGTATAAGTATTTTTTTTACATATTTAACTGATTTTACATATGAAAAATGGTTTATCATTGTTGCAGGATGAATTTGAAGATGCCACAGATGAACATCCAACGTAAGTAAAGTCATGGCTAGCAAAGGAACAAACATCCTTAACTAATTTAGTAAATAAATAATGGTTTAGTAAATAAGTACGTAATGGTAATAACGTTTTATGATGATACGTTATTATTTTAGGAACACAATGGATTTACAAACTGCTTTTGACGACTGTGAAGTGGCCATAAGAAAATTCTTTAACAACGATTTAGTTGGTGCCAATAATATGATGAAACCATGGTAAGACGACTTTCGTTTACTTTGAAATAAGCAGTATACAGTATCAAATAAGTTTATTATTATGAGTATACTTAGGCGTCCTCCTAATACAAAGCGATCATCGGGTAAATGATCGACACTATCAATTTTTTTTGAAGTGAAAGCTTCTTTAGCGGCGTTGTGCACTTTTTGGGATGGGTAAAGAATTTTAAACTCGCGTCAGGACACGTGACCTGATCCAAAATTCGTTAGACGGAGGGAAAATTCTAAAGTGTTAAAAAAAATTAATGTTATAAAAATTTACATGTTTTTGTACGATAGCGCAATAAATGAATATTGTATTTTACCACATAAATGATAATACTTTTATACTGATAATTAAAGCAAATCGCGCGAAATTATTCCCTAACCATTCCAAAATATCAAAAATGCACAACGTTAATATTCAAGTTTTCACGTCTGCCGGCACTCCCGGAGTGCAAGCCGTTTTTTTTTTTTCGGCAACTAATGATTGCTTCGATCGCGTATTCACCCGATGATCGCTTTGTTAATATACAAAGCGATCATCGTCTGAATCGGATGGACGACCGCTTATTGTAGACCCAAGTACAGCTAGCCATAGTGTAGCTTTCTATCAATGAAAGAATTCTTAAATCGGACCATGTCTTGCTGGGATTACCTTTAACAAACATAAACAAACAAAAACCTCTTTATAATATTAATCTTAGAAAGTATATATTATAAGTAAAATAGAAAATTCAATATTTATTAACCGAAATTATGATATTTTAAATTTATTATATTAAAAATAAAACACTTAAGTGATCTTGATTGGAGTATTGACTAATTTATTAATTTAATTAAAAATTTAAATGTAAAATGACGCAGCGTAAGGTACTACGGTTTGTACTTAATACCTTTAATTTGATTTTTCAAGATATTTAAAATCGTTTGTAACTAGTTTTTTTTTGCACAATATGCAAACTGTCTTGCGCAGCCCGACAATTTACTAGTTGTATTGTTTCCATACATGATTCATGGATAATTATATTATTTTCCATGAATACGGTCAGCACGTGACGTGACGTCCCTTTTACCCACAAGCATGTGCGATGCTAAATGTTTCCAGTGTCATATTATCACATGTTTCTAGTCGGATGACCCGTATACCTATATGTACCTCACTAACACACTTATTTATGTCTAGGGAACGCACATCGCTGTACCACAGTCTTGGTACTTCGATGTTCGAGTTCATACCAGCAATGCTGACATTCGACCACGCGCAGATCAATCGGACCCTCGCGGCACTCAAAGTATCCATCTCTATATGTAACCAACACAGGAAAAATTACACTTTCGTAGAGAGCATCGGCACAATTATCAAAAAGGTAGAAGTTGCTTTTTGTTTTATTAATTTATTTAGTTTATAAGATCGCGAGCATATGTCAATGACATAAATAACTCTGACTAGAGTCTAAGAGCAAACCCATATCAAATAAAAAAATAATAGCTTCTGCCAGCAACGTCGCCCATTCAAAATTTGAAAATTATCCAAAGGTGTAGTAAGGACTAGTAAAGTGTAAAGAACGAGTGAGTTCTGATTAGAATAACAAAAAGAATACAGTGTTAAATATACAGTGCCAAAACTTAATATAACTTAAGATTTGGCTCGATATCTGTTACCGGGTTAACTTGTGATAGTTTTTTCTAAATCTTACAGGCTTCTAATAGAGATGTGTAATAAATCCAAACAAATACTAATTTTCCAAATTGTGCAAGCGGGCTTTAATGGGGACATAATTGAAGTCAATAGTTAATATTTTGTACACAGCAAAAACTAATACTATAGAATTAAAGTCCTAACTTGCTGATTCACTGCCAGACAACGCAGAGCCTGAACCCCTCTGCGAGCGAGTAACGTAGATCTAAATCGATAGCGCACATAATATTATCTGAAAAAGATTGAGCGTTACTTGAATGTCTTTTTTGATTAACGTATGTTGAAATAAATAGTTTTTATTTAGTATTTTTTATAATTAGTGTTTTTCTTCTTTTTTTAACCGCTTATTGTAGAAACTTCCTTCTTGTACATCCTTCAAATTTGAAATTTGAAAGATGTATTCGGCTTGATGCGTTGAGAGAGAAAATAATTCCTAAGAAATCGCGAAAAAAACCCCCTAACACGAAAATCGCGAAAAAAATAAATCGACTGCCCCATACATTTACGTGCGCATAACTCGAGAAAATGTACTGAACAGGTTTTTTTTGCGATTTCTGGTATGGTCCCATAGTAAAAATTCTTCATAATGATGAGTACAATGACCCCTTAAGAGATATTGCGTTTATTCTGTTACACGTTGTATAAATGCTTTAAAAGTATAGGTATTTCAATAATTATTATGTAAATCGTTGTGCAAGTGTAGACTATCCTTGCCCTGCTTGGGCAGAGCACCGCCGTGTCCTCGTCGAGGCGATCGGCGGCGGCAACCTCTCGCGTCCGGCCCTGGTTGAATCCATGGTCCGGAGCGAGGAGGCTTGGGAATCGGTCACCTCCTTCTGCGAAGCAGTAATGCTAGCGAAGGAGGAGGCGGGCCGCGCGAGGGAAAGGCAAGGACTTCGTCCCAACCGCCGCTACAGGAGAAGACGCCCCGGGCGTCGGGAGTCGCAGGGCGATCCCCGGCCACCGTAGGCGTGGGCCTGCGGACGTCGAGCGTTTGGCTCGCTGTTCGATCACCGCCAGGCCCGGGTCGATGGCGCGTAGTGTTTCACGCGCGCCTCAAAGAGATGTCAGCAGAAAAGACGGGGCCCGCTAGGGCCAGAGCCTGTCAGGGTTGCGGAATTTGTTCGAAAGAGTCACCGCGGCCCTGGAACGCAAAGGGCTTTAGAAGGAACACGGATGGGTTTTAGTCAGTAAGAGTCTGACACGCCCTTCCGCTCCACCCAGAGCGGAAGAAGTCATTTGATGATTTCCCATCCTTAAAAAAAAAAAAAAAAAGTGTAGACTATCCTATTCTGGGTGATGACTGTTATAATTATCACAAGTATTAAGTATTATCACTTCGTCCGCGCGGATTTAGTAGGTACTCCACAAACTTCAACGCCCCCTCTACCCCCTCTAAAGGTCAGTTTTGGAAAATTAAGCACAACTATTTTCATTAATTACCCAGCCATTTCTGCTACTGATTCTGTGGTCTCAGTATCAGCGCAATTATCAACTCGTCAGGGGTTGATTATGCAATTGTTAGATCTGTTTCAATTATCCCTCTTTTAGTTTGTTCAAACCAATTTCCACGTAAATTGAAGCAAGCAATAATGTCTTCCACAAAAACTTCATCACCCCTTTTCGTCCCATAAGAAGTATATTTCCGAAAAATACAAACAATTGTTATTCTTTTTTTTTTTTTCAACTTCATCGGACCAAGCATTAAGGCCAGGATATTCGAGCGCAGTAGGCACTTAGCGTTACTTTCCTCCGCCGGCAGCAAGTCGCGCGAACGCTCAGTTCAAATGAACTCACTGTCACCGCAGTGCAAAAATTTTGCGTCCCGGTATAAAATTGTAACAGGTTAACTTCGGTTTGGAATTCATGTTAATTCATTTATGTCTGTTTTTGTTCGTTTGTATGTTTGGTAGGTTTGGTAGTTTGGATGCTTCTAGGGTAAAAAAAATAATACTTCTATTTAGTCTTGTTAGAACAATAAACTGTTTTGAGAAAAATAACCATAGAATATTCTTCTAAACGTCATTGCCTATTTTTTGGCATATTTTTTAGGAGTAAAAGTTGAATCTACTTCAAGTACGACTTAAAAAACGATCAATAATTTCCCTGTTTTCGCGATTTTTTTATGATCGAGGGAAGTTGTAAATATCGTGTTTTGACCCTAGAATAACCAAGAATGTTTATTAAACTATGACATATATTTTAATCAGATCGAAACAAAGAATATTTGATTGTTTAATGTTGAATCAAAAATAGGCCCTTTCTGAGAGTCCTGGCCTTAAGATTCTCCCTAGTTCGCGCACACCGCAACATTTTTCTTACTTAGAGCATTTTTATACTCGTCGTAACTTTTTAACGAAAGGTCCGTTTTGAGTAATTTAAAGTGTAATTTACATGAACATAATTAACGTTAATTATCAAACCATCTAAATAGATATGTATTAATATTATGATACCAAAATCATCACTTTTCCATTCCATCCGGGTTTTGATTGAATAATTTGAACAAAAAGCGGTCATAAGTATCATACATTTCAGAATGAGTTACGCCCACTTATTGTTTACCTATTTATGTGGTTTTAGAATCTGCAAGAAAATCTAAGTTAAAATATAAAAACCATTACTTTTTCTTGCAGCCAAACTATGCTACATATACAGATTTGGAAGCTCATGCTGAACTATGCTATGCCGAAGCCCTTATGCTTCAGGCAGCTATGACTATTATGGACGGAGAAGACCTCACTGGGCTTATCAAGGGCACTATCAAGGTCAAAAATTGCTACAATAGTTACAAGTAAGAATTGTTTTTGTTGAATTTGCTGCCTGCGGTTTTGCTTGCGACCTGGCGTGAATTAGAGAACTATCGAGGAACTTACAATCTCTGTAGATATTTTGTAATCTTACGTAATTTGCAATTATCCGGTAACATATAATATATATATTTGTATTTATGTATATAGTAGGTAAGTCTATTAATTATGTAATATTCTATTCGTGTGATGATATTTTAAATTGTACATTGAATCCTACCCTCTTGTGGTTTCTTTATCAGTCGAAGCTTTGCCGGGAGAAAAACCAACTCGCCATTGTAATGTATTATAATTACAATTCCAGAAGTGCGTGGCCATATTTAAGGGTGATATTGGGTAGCGGAAACAAAAAATAAACTCTTTCAAAAAAACCGACTACAGAAACCGCCTATTAAGTTTCAAACAAATCACTTTTCAAGCAGTCTGATGCAGGTTGGTGAAATCTGTCTTTGAACTATAGTAAATGCCACCAAATGTAACAAACTGCCTGTAAAGTAATTTGTTTGGAACTTTTTAGCCGTTTTAAGTATTCGATTTTTTTGTCACTTTTTTCGTTTTGCTATTTTTTCCTTAATGTGTATCAGCTACCCAACATCACCCTTGTAATATAAAAAAATATATGACAACGCAATTCTGGGACACCCTGTATTTTCGGAACTAATACCAGTTGCTTTTGAACAGAGAATGCTCTAAAATACTAGAAAAAAAGCAATGGGAGACGGAACAGTCGAGGATACACTTTCAAAGCGGCGTGCGCCTGGGCGTCGCCACCTTCAACGTGATGATATCTCTGCTGCCGCCGAAGATTATAAGCGTATTAGAGTTCGTCGGCTTTTCTGGGAGCAAGGTAAGATGAACATACATATAATTTTGTCCCCAATATGACTAAACCTGATGAAGTTTTCATTTCAAAGGCCCGTTGCCTAATCTCTCGAGCCCAAGCCCGAGTTACCTTTTAAGTCCGAGTTAGTTTAGCAACTAACTCGGACTTAAAGGGTAACTCGGGCTTGGGCTCAAGCGATAACAAATATTTCATGTCATGAAATATTTGTTATTTAACCTCGTCCTAGCAACTATCTCAGAGTTAAAAATTAACTCGGGGTTGTGCTAGTGAGCCTAAGACCCAATTGTGACAAAAACTTGACTTACTCAGAGTTAATTGGTACCACAAGGTTAAAAACAATATATTTCATAAACAATAGGCCGTATTAGCAACTAAGGAGCTGCAAACGGGCCTTCGTATATAACAAGACACATAAGAGTTATTAGTTATTAGCATATAAATAAGACCATGTATAATATATTATACATGGTCATATTAAGTATTCAAAACATCAAGTACGAGAAAAAATAGAGACCTACGTGACCAACAAAAAACAACGCTTAATGCAGTCCCAATATCAGGCCTTGCATTAGCCTTGTCAAAAGCGCAATTAAATCTGGCGATAAATTCTACTAAATTAAAAAAGAAACTGATGAAAGTCGAGGCAGTGGTGAAAATTAGAGGTTGATATTACCATAATAATATCAAGATTAAGCCACTTTACCCACGAGGTGTTTAGCGAGTTGTCAAACGAATAGAAAAAGGTTAATAACATGTTTTAATTAGTTTGCTAAATAACATACAATAGACAGACTTCATAATGTTACACCATATTATATTATAATCGGATGTCCTTGTAATTCTTAAGCGTTTTTATATAGGAATACGGTTAAGATACTGTTACTTCCAAACAAGTCTAGATGCAATATGTATTGTGTGACGATGTAGTTTTATCACCGCTTAGGGAAACTTCCATTGGATATTATTTATTACGTAAGAATAACAGACTAATATAGAGTCAAATAATGATTTATTCACAACCTTGTTATTTATTACATTAAAATTATATGTAGGGAACTAAGTATGTTATTATTTTATATGAGATGCCTTTCACTTTTCACTAGCATTCTTCTTACATCGGGTGTGCGTTTAAAGTAAAATCACCCATCACAAAGTCAAAATGACTTAAATCTGGAACAACATTGCATTATTGTAAGCCAAGCAAATATTTGTTAATTTCCTTACTGGTATCGAATTCAAATATTATATCAACTCCGCGAGTTGCGGAGTAATGACAAATCACAGCAGAATTGTTAAGTTCTTAATTTTGAGCGTACAAAGTTTATTACATAACAAGCTGGGTCATCATCATTTTGTTGGCAGACACATCTAGCCAAAGCAAATAATTATACTACATCTAGCTTATGAGACAACAATAAGTACGTAAAGTGCGTTTTACTAATTATATTATGGAAGATTGATCAGTGATCACCATACTATTTTCAACTGAAAATAAAAAAGATAAAAAAGAACATCTTCTCGACATTATTAAAATTCATAAAAACTTTCAGAAAAAAACAATGGTTTCAGTATCAAAACAAGAATGATCATAATAAAATAATAATTATAAAATATGCATCCGATAATTCCTAAAAAAAGTTAAAACCTGGCTTTTTTTCTGTTTGATTTGACTACGGCAAGCCACGTGACTCGGTGAGTGGCAGGTTGCGAGGTCACCAGCAACAGCGGTTTTAAGGCGATGTCCTTTGTGGCAACTGTTTTAAAATACAAGTATTATTTTACTTAAAAGCCAAGCGTGAGTCGGACTCGCAAACTAAGGGTTATGTACTGTTAGAAGATCTCGCTTCTTGCGAAATTTCGAAAAATGCAGCTTTGCGAATAAGGATTCGCAAAGCTGCATTTTTCGAAATTTAACTTATTGTGACTTGAGCACCAAGGGGTGCTCAAGTCACAATAACACTTGTCCGGTTTTTATTATTTGTTGATATATTACTTAGTATTTATAAGCACTTTATGCATACCAAGTTTCATGTAATTCCATTTTTACGATAGAGCAAAACTAAAAAAAAACGCTAATAAAAAGCTTTTTACAAAAAAAATACTACTGACTTCCAAATAAAAACCACTACAATGTACAAAATAACTTTAATTTTGGAAGTCGGTGTCAAAAACGAAAAAACCACACCCGAAACACCAACTTCCAAAATTAAAGTTATTTAAAAAAAAAAGAGGAGGAGGTTCTCAATTCGACTGGTTGTTTTTTTTTGTTGCATGTTTTTTAAGAGATCATTCCGCTAATTATGAAAATTCAAGAATTTTGATGATTCTTTTTTTATTCGATAGCCAAAAAACAGACATGCGAAACAATAAACAGACATGCAATTTCAGCAATCCCGGGAAATTTGCTATCATTTATTGAAGAGTTCCGTTGCCTACCTCCGAGGTTCTTCATCAGATCTTCACCAAATTGAAACGGGACTCTTTCGAACAACCGAAAGAATTTTGCAAAATCCGTCTTTATGTGACAGAAAAATATATAATTATTATATAAACATCCGAATTGATAACCTCCTCCTTTTTGAAGTCGGTTAAAACACGCTAAAAAGTAATGATTCTTATATGGGCGTCCCAAATATATATATATTTTTTTAGTTTTTGCTATAGAGGCAATACAAATATCATCATCTGCCTAGCCTTTTCCCAATTATATTGGGGTCGGCTTCCAGTCAAACCGGATTCAGCTGAATACCAGTATTTTACGTGGAGCGGCTGCCTACCAGACCTCCACAACCCATTAAATGGGTAACACGGTATTCCTTGGCAAGACTGGTGTCAGATTATCTGGCTTCTGACTATCCGTAACGACTGCCAAAGATGTACAAATAACAGGAGAAGCAATACAAATATAAATACTAAAAATTTCAACTGTAAACCTGTATTGCTTCATGGGACCACAGCCCGCTGACTAATTGGGTTTCTTTAGTTACCCTTCGGTTACGGAACCCTAAAAATGTACACGCGCATTTTTTACAAGGAGTAAAGCAGACTTGACTTAATTGATGACGCAAATTGAAATATCTGATAGAAAACAAGTATCAAATATCTCATGTCTTTTAAAGTAAAATTAACAATTAAATAATGGTTTAATAATAATTGGAGGAGCTCGTGGCTAAATAATAATAGCCGCACGAGTCGATCTTCAAGGTTAAGCAACGCTTGCCGAGGTCGATCTTTGGATGGTGACCATCTTAACAAACCGAGACTCTTCCGTAAGTACCTCGAAAAGCACGTTAAGCCGTTGGTCCCGGCTGTCTTTTGTAGATCTTTGGCAGTCATTGCGTATTACAATCTGACACCAGTCTTGCCAAAAAGTACCGTGTTACTGGGTTGTGGTCAGATAGGCAGTCGCTCCACGTAAAATACTGGTATTCAACTGAATCCGGTTTGACTGGTAGCCGACCCCAATATAGTGGGGAAAAGGCTAGGCAGACCAGTGGTTAGCGATAGCGTAACGGGTGACAGGACAGAATGGTTGAAGAAAACATGCTGCGCTGACCCGAAGTAACATGGGACAAGGTCACGACGGACCACGACGATGATGAAGAACAATACAAGGTCTCCTAAAAATAAAGATATCTTATTGGAAGACTATAACTAAACTTTGTGTTAGTTTGTATGACGTCTTAGTAATCTCTGGAAGAGCGATGAGCGATCTTAAATTAACATTTAAGATCGCGAAATTTTAATTTTAATATTAGTTATTAGAACAGGTTTTTGTTGGTTGCAATACCATTATACTAGTGCAATGTCTAAATTGCTCGTGCTTTAAACCTTGACACACTCTTAACATATTCTAGATAGGAGCAAATATTAATGATTACTTAATAATTGTTGTCTGCTTTTGTGTGTTTCTTTCTCCCTTTACTTCCGCGACCGGATTTTGGTACGGTTTTAAATAATAGAAAAGTGATAAATGAGAAAGGTTGTCTTACACCCGTGCAAAGTATGGGTGGGTCGCTGGCACATTTATAAAAAAAGAGATTCTGGAAAAGTTGCTATGACAAGACACTGCTGTGTACGGCCGATGGATTTTAGGTATAGCTTAGATACGTTTTGGTAGAGGGAATCTGTGGACAGACTATCACATCACAATCACATCACACCTGCCTTGCCTTTTCCCTACTAGAACTTTTGGCTAGCCGGATGAGCTGAATATTTTACATGGAGCGGCTATCTATCTGACCTCAACAGACCACCAGTAATCACCAATTGACTGGTGCATCACGGTTCCTTTGGGTAACTATGTTAAGAGTGGTTGCTTTCGCGGTTCTGGCCGCTGGTAACGACTGCCAAAGATCTTCTAATATCAGCCGGGGTTGTACCAACTCCAAGGCATGGTGGGGTCTCTCCGTATGTCTGATTGTTCGCCTTTCCACGGTTCAACGGTGATTCAGAATAGAATTGAATATAAATATTTCAAAATTACATTAGGTGCCTAAAAATATCAGGGTGTAGCAATGGGCGGTCATATCGCTAAAACCGATATTTGACGAAAAACCTTGGGATGGATTTGACAGATAAGGAAGAACGAAATGTAGGTAGTGTATTCTGCAGTGTCCGAGTGGAAGAAGAGGTTGATTCATCGAGATTTATGAGAGTGGAGCTTTCGAGCGCTTTTATTTTTTGGAGGCGAAATCATTAAATGACTCCTCCCGCTCTGGGCGTCAAAAGGGACTCAAACTCTTACTGACTAATACCCGCACTACGGCGAGCCGCCCTTTGCTCGCCGTCCGCAGGCCCTGAGCTTTAGAGAGCTTAATGTACCTAAATTAATTCAATAGTTGTGTCAAGTATCATTCATCACACAATCGACGCTAAGAACATTTATGTTAGAAAAATGTAAATCCTCGTACGTTATTCAAATTGTAAAATCAAATATCATTTAGACTTGTTATTTGACATTAGAATGGCACAATTCACAGAATTTGTAAACGATCAGGATCAATATAAATGTGTATATAAATATATAATAATGTATAAATAAATGCGACATTTATAATAGCGTGAATAACTTATTTTTCTGTTAAAATAATGTTCTTGGAAGTCTTCTTCTACTTAGGAATAACAAGAGCTCTGCTTCTGATTTTCTATAATACGACCTTCTTTTTAACCGACTTCAAAAAGGAGGAGGTTCTCAATTCGGTTGTATTTTTTTATTTATTTTATTTTTGTTACCTCATCTGTCCGTCTTTATGAAACGATTTGAAAAAAAAAAATCTGATTGGTCCCATAGAAATTTCATCGAAATCGGTTCAATAGTTTGGATTTTAAATCAAAATAGCTGGAAAAAAATACTTATGTCATTCAAGTAAACGGAATTGCGTATTTTGCTTTCCTGTGACTTTACAGTGGTGTTGTCAGGTGTAGGCTAAAAAAAATAATAACTCCTTAACAAAACCTCCTTCGAAAAAACTTTTTGACAGAAACATACAACCGACTTCCAAATAACAAAAAATACTACAAAGTATAAAATAACTTAAATTTCGGAAGTCGGTGGTTTTGGTAGTTTCTTCGTTTTTAACACCGACATCCTGTGCTACTCCAATGTTTTATATTACCTACTTACTATATTTAATATATTTTTCTATGTATTTTGTACTTACGAAAAAATAGGAACCAGCGCTAAGGATTCCGAAATTCCAGGCGTTTATCAGTTCCGCAAACTTCGAGATGAGAATGGTCTAATCCCAGAATTTTAGGGAAAAATTATAGTAAAATACTAGGTTTTGCCCGCGACTTCGTACGCGCATATCCCGTTTAATCCCGTTCGCACTTATGTGCCAAACTTCATCAAGATCCGTTCAGCCATTCTGACGTGATTAAGTAACAATTTTTTTAATCTTTATTTATAATATTAGCATAGAAGTGTAGATAGCTAATGATCAGCGGCGGCGATTTCTTGCGTCCGGCCCTAGTTGAATCCATGGTCCGGAGCGAGGAGGCTTGGGAAGCGGTCACCTCTTTCTGCGAAGCAGTATTGCTAGCGAAGAAGGAGGCGGGCCGCACGAGGGAAAGGCAAGGCCTTCAACCCAACCGCCACTACAGGAGAAGACGCCCCGGGCGTCGGGAGTCGCAGGGCGATCCCCAACTACCGCAGGCGCAGGCCTTCTGACGGCGAGCGTTGGGTAGCTCGCTGTCCGATCACCACCAGGCCGATGGCGCGTTGTGTTCCACGCGCGCCATAAAGAGATGTCAGCATAGGAGACGGGTCCGCTCAGAGCCTGCCAGGGTTGCGGAATTTGTTCGAAAGAGTCACCGCGGCCCGGAACGCAAAGGGCTTTAGAAGGAAAACGGATGGGTTTTAGTCAATAAGAGTCTGACACTTCTTCACTTCCGCTCCACCCAGAGCGGAAGAAGTCATTTGATGATTTACCATCCTTAAATTAAAAGAGTATGGAATGTGTTCATGGACACTTTTTGCTTCAATATCAAACAAACAGTGAAACAGCCGTACTGTTTCACTGTGTTTAATATTCGTAATGAATTAAATTTTAATTCATCATAATAAATTCCTTAACAGACTTTTTTTCTTGCTAAATACATTGCACTTCAAGTCACACACGTCCTTTTTTGTAGTCTATAAGCCTTAGTTACTTCATATAACATCAGCTATCTGCTAGTGACGGAACCATTAAAATCAGTTTAATCGTTACGGTGATTAGCCGGAACAAACTGTCAGACATACTTTCTTTTTTCAAGTACCGTGTACATTAATAAGCATATAGGATTAAAAAGCAATTATTTAGACATTACAAAACATAGTTCATGGTAAATATTAGGTACCGGCTTTTACCCGCCGTTACCCGTCTCCAGGGTCACATCTACACAAAACTCTAACAATAAAGTTTCGCGACAATAGGGCCTCGGTAAGGCGACGCGTTATATGTCTGGCGGCTGCTGAGCGAAGTCCACGCGGTTGCCGCGTTTACGTCACGTTAATGGCGAATGTGAATTCTATTCACATGCCCACAACATTCAAATTTCTCGGAATGATGTACTTATTTGATACGTGTCCAATTTTTGTACCATGGTCTGTGGATGCACACTTTAAAAATTCAGTCTGTATACTTATATACAGACTGAATTTTTAAAGTGTGCGTGTATGACCAAATCTGAAACTATGAGTATTAGCGAAAAACACTGAAAGGAGTCTCGAGCCCGATTTTCGAAGAATCGATTGATTTAAAAAAAAAAACACAACCTGCATTATTACACCATCCGAAAGTGTCGCTAAGAAGGACCAAGTTCTGGGAAGTAATATAATATATACTAATAAATGGAAGAGAAAGCTCTAATTTTTACATTTTAGTTTTATAATTTCTGACAAACTGAACCTACCTACCTAAACCATAAACTGATGTTTTTTCAAAAATCCAATTATGCAGTTGTAAATTCTCGGGGCCGATGTTGATGAAAACTAAAACTGCTTCACAGATTTTGGAAAAAGTTTACAGGCGATTTTTTTTTTATTTAAACGATATAGCTCTTTTCTTTAGTTTCCCATGAGGATCAAATTCTGGGAAGCAATACTTCCCAGAATTTGATCCTTATTAGCGACACTTTTGGATGGTGTAATAATAAAGGGGTTTTTTTTTCAAAATCAACCGGATCAATTCTTCGAAAATCGGGCTCAAGACTCCTTTCAGTGTTTTTCTATATTTCTCATAGTTTTGGATTAGGCCATCCACACACACTTTAAAAGTTCAACCTGTATATGTCACCGGATAATTGCAAACTCTGTAAGATTATAAAATATCTTAAGAGAATTTAAACTCTCGATAAGTTATCAACTGAACATTTCTTCTACCATGTTACGAATCAAAATCTTGTATTATATAATTTCTCCGTGTCGTTCCGAGAAATTGTGGACTGACATAAACCTGGCAACCAAACACATACAAGTCTACAATTCATTCGTTTTGGTGTGATAGTAAAATTGAAATGTTTGCCCCTCATTGGTCTGTGTGGATGTGAGCTCACGTGTACGCCATAGAGTTTCGAATAAAATGGAGTTCGCGTCTACGATGTTGGTTGGGTTGTTTATGTCATGAGTAATGGTTTTTTTGCCATGATTTTCAAAGTATGTTTGAAATGTTTCAGTCTGTCGGTCTTGCGGAGCTGGAGGCGGGTTCGTTTGCGCCCGGCATGCGATCCGTGCTGTGCGACCTGACACTGCTCAGCTACCACCTGGTCATGTGCCAATTCATCGGCGCTCCCATAGACCTGCCAGTTTGCGAGAGGATACTAGAAAAGGAGCTGAAGGTTTGCACCGCAACCCATTTATTTAATGTCGGTATAGAATTCGAGTTTAAGATTCAGTTTGATCAATAAATGCCTAAGCCAAGTAAAACAACGCAGAGTTGAGTGACCTACTATTTAAACGACTACCGTGTAGGTAGTGAGTTACAAATTAACTAACTATAAAACGTGTAACAGAATAAACGCAATACCTGAAAAGGGGTATTCGGGGTTGGTCCCATAGTAAAAGTTTGTTCATTATGATGATTACAATGACCTCTTTTCAGGTATTGCGTTTATTCTGCTACACGTTGTATAATAATATAAAAGTAGCACTTTCAAATTTGATTTATTCAATGAAAGACAGTGCGCAGCCATACATTCTGCATGCGCACATTGATCATAATTTATAACGAAGGTGAGCACTTTGGAATACTTTGTAAACATTAATATTTTTTGTGGGGAAGTTCGTCATGCACACTTATAATTTAATGATCGTAAATTTTATTGAACCCTTGCTTTGCAATTCGCAGGTGTACCCAGACAGCGTTTGGTTTCTAATGTTTAAAGGCCGCATCGAATTTATGCGGGGGCAGTTCGACACCGCCATCGAGACGTACAACCGCGCCGTCAACAGCCAGAAGCAATGGCAGCAGTTCCACCACGTGTGTTACTGGGAGATCATGTGGGTGAACAGGTGAGAGAACACAGCGCAGCAAGTCAAGGGGCGGCGGCCTCAGGGTGCCTCCACATGACGAACGTATCGCGAATGCATTGCACACGCGCTGCTCGTACGCATCTATTGAAATTGTTTGCTGCACCTGTTTAGCGTAACTCACGCACTGTTACGCGCTCTGTGTTGCAAAAGCGCAGATGTGGACGTCCCCTTACATAGTATTGCATTGAGTCAAGTAAAAATACACATATCCACATACACATCATGTTTATTTGATTGGTTTCAGTTTAAAGATGAACTGGCGCGAATCAGCTTTGTACGCAAGCAAGCTGATCGACGAGAGCTCGTGGTCGAGGACGATCTACTCGTACTCCCGCGCGGCCATGCTGCTGGAGCTCGACGACATCACACCTGCCGAGAAACAGCAGTGCACTGATCTCATGAGGTGAGCCATCTACTGACTAGCGATAGAAAGTAAAATAAAGTAATCATAACACCGAACGGGTCGAACATAAAGGTTAAGCTACACTTATCATGGTCGGTCTGTGGATGGGTCACCATCAACATACTGAGACTCCTCCGTGCCTCGGAAAGCACGTTAAGCCGTTGGTCCCGGCTGCCATTTGTAAATCTTTGGCAGTCGTTACGGATTGTCAGAAGCCACATAATCTAACACCGGTCTTGCCAAGAAGTATCGTTTTACGCAGCTACTAGGTTGTGGGCGTCAGATAGGCAGCTCCATGTAAAATAGTGGTATCCAGCTGCATCCGGTTGGACTGGCTCCCGACCCCAACATAGTTGGAAAAATACTAGGCAGATTGAATCATAACAGAGAAAATATTTGACGGCTATTTGCGACGTTGCCAGCTATACAATGTGTAACAGAATAAACGTAATACCTCTTAAGGGGTCATTGTACTCATCATTATGAACAACATTTTCTATGGGACCAACTCAAAAAAAAAAAAAACAGCTGTTCAGTACATTTTGAAGAGTTATGCGCTCAGAAATACACGGCGCAATCGTTTTTTTTTTTTGGGATTTCAGTAACGGTCCCATAGTGAAAGTTGTTCAAAATGATGAGTACAATGACCCCGTTACACGTTGTATTTTACCACTAAATTGCAGGAATGCGTCATACTACAAGCAACGCATCGCCGGAAAGTCGCTGCCGATGGAGAAGTTCGTGATCAAGCGTTGCGCGCGCTACCAGCAGCAGGGCCGCCGCCTTATCTTGCCCGCCATTGAGCTGATCTGCCTCTGGAACATGTTCCACATCCTCGCCAGGAACGATCGGCGCATTCAGAACGTACTTAAGGTAACTTCCCACCTTATCAGATTCTCATCTTTCTGCCCTTGTTCCATAGTTCTTGGGGTCAGCGCAACACGTTTTGGTCTTACATTCCGTCTTGTCCACCGTCACGCTATCACGGGCTTCCTTTTCAAATCAGACTGAATAGGGTATTTGAAAAGTATTGTTTTCTCAAAACATAAACAAAAGATCAACACAGTGAGAAAATATATCAAGCACACTGTCACTTTACTTGCGTAGTACACATAGTTTGACGTTAGTATAAGCTATTCATCTTGTCTAAATCTTGAAATATCATTATTTTTTAAGAAGTCAAAGCATTAAATGCTTCTCCTGAAAAATTGCAGTTTTGCTTAAGTGACAGTCTCGTACCGCGGGTGCGATATGTACAAATTTCGAAGTCGTAAGCAATTCGAAGGTGTTAAACAGAAACCACACTACTACCTTCACAACACAGAAACTAACCAAAACGTAATATTCATTAGTACATGTTGGAACAGGGCCTTAAGTAAAAAAAAGGTACTGATTTGCCTCGAAGAAACGCAAAAGGCTTTTACCGAAAAATCACAAAAAAAGTTTGTAACTTTGTAGTCATTTTGTGAAGTCAGATTTTTTGAAAAAAGTCAAAATAATATTTTATTATTCCAAATAAAAAAAATCACAAGTATTTTTTAAAACTAGGCTGAAAATCAGCACTTTTTGAACGTCAAAATTTATATGAATGACAGTCCCCCAAATCGCCCAGCCCGTGACCCCTTCCTAGTGTTTTAGCTGGGAAGAAGAAGTGGCGCAACAAGCTTCCCAACAACACATCTGTCTATTAAGTTTGAAGAACTTGAATATATACTTGGTATAAATAAACATTTTATGAAAGAACTTAAAAATTACATTAAATTTAATGGCACATTTCGGCCAGCCTATTACGCTAACAACTAAATCTGAAACAATGATAGAATTAAATACATGGATAATTAAATAAGCAAACTCAAGCAATAAAAAAAAGCTACGCTGAAATTTTACCATAAGTTGAGACTCATAGTCATAAGTGATAAACTAGGTCCGTCGTAGTAAAATTAATCAACAGTTAATAGTTATAACAATAATAAACCACGGTCAGCAAGACTAGCAGTCACCACAAGCAGCACCCGTTCACGAGCTTATAACGCAAAGATCAGCCATTACCCCCCTCGCCATATTAGAGGGAACAAGGTTACCCGATCCCTGACGCTACCGCAAGCAGCGACATCTAAGGGAGCATGACGAACTTGCTGCCGGTTGCTCAGACAAAAATAAAATCAATCAATTCGTCAAGTCTAGACAAACTAATTATAAAAGCGGATACCGAGCCCCACAAATGAGCCCTGGACCTTACAAAGACGGTGGAAAGGAGCATGTACTTTGTGCTTATTTCTGGTGTTAAAGCTGTGGATATCACTGGTTTTGGCTTATAAATGTATATTTTGCCTGATGTATATAGTATGTTTTGTTTCATTTCCGTATAGCAGAACAACACCCTTAAATATGACCGCGCACTTCTGGAACATCCTGTAGAAATACTTTGTGCAATGAGGGGAATAAATCGGTTGCTTTAATAACTGATTCTTGAAACATATCTATTAAAAATAATTAGTTTGTAATCAAAAATTGTATTGAGATTGCTTAAAACTGATTTTTGAGGAATATCGTTTCATTACACGCACGAGTTAGTAAAATTTAACAGATATATATATGATAAAAGTATATATTAAATAATATTAACTTTTATCATATATACAATATAAGCCTATGTCTTATTCCAGGCTATAATCTATCCCTGTACCAAATTTCAGCCATATCCGTTCATCCTCGAACGGATGAACGGATCTGACTGAATTTGGCTCTAACGCCTGATTGAATAACAAACATCCAAAAATCCAAACATACAAACATCTTCACCTTTCTAAGGTAGGCAAGACGGTGCGGGGGGAGGTCGGCGATTGCATCAAGCGAAGCGAGGCGCTTGAATTTTATTCTAGCGTCCGTAACTAAGATATTCGTTTAAATTATATCGATACCAGAAGTATCAATTAACGTAAAGGACATTTTGGCATTTTGCGTTAATGAACCTTACGTTAATTGTCGTAGGGCTATTTTGGCATTTTGGGTAAATGTCCCTTACATCAATTGATACTTCTGGTATCGATATGGTGTAATAGAGTAAAATAATGTGAATGAAATGCTTAAAGCCTCTAACTTATTTCAAATGATGTAAATAGCTAGTGTAATATAAAAAATGGGAATGGGTAGAGTGAGTGTGAAATAATGTGTGTATGTCACACCAAAGAGTATAATATGCAGGTTGTGTGTCCTCCTAATATAAAAAAGGTATGTAAATAAAAAGAATATATTCGGGCGCCGTGGAGGTAGCACACAGTATAAAAAAAATAAAGATTACCGGAAAAGTTGAGCGGAAGAGTCAGACCTTTAATCTGCCGGTGGGAGGCTAAATGAGAATAAAAACAACTATTATTTTGTCCTTTCTCTATTTAATGGCCCGTAGCTCCACAGTAATACACCATTTACTAAATAAACCTTATTTAGATTGTAACATTTCTAGGTTAATGGTGATGTTAAGGAAAGTATGATATCATTGCATCTTTGTCTAATTATGTAGGTATTAATAAAAAATAATGGAAAATTCCTACCAGATTGCTGGCTTTTAAAATAAGTTTAACTTAAACCAACTGGAAGCGATGAGTTATGAAGGAGTCCCCGTTGCCAAAATGGTCCAAAGAAAAAGTATAGGTATTCAGCAACAAAATCCAAATTTAGAAATAAAGAAAAAAAAAACGCCGAAAAATTAGGCTGGAACAAAAATGAAAAGGTTAAATACACCGGAGACGTTAAAATTCAAACACGTGGACGCGTGTGACATTTCGACCAAAACTTACCGTTTTTTTCCTTTTCAAATAAAAATTAATGCATGTGCGCTAACGCAATAACAATATAGCGTGCGATAATCACAGTGCAGAGACAGAATATCTGGAAACAAAATTCAACTTGATAAGAATCCTATTCGAAATCGAGACTGACATTATGTCCAGAGGAATTTTATCTTACCGAAAATTGAGGGCAATCCTTCTCACTTCATCGTCCTTTGTTGTAATATTTATCGATTTGCCATTATTAGGCTGAAATTATCCGAGATTACTACGGATTTTTGAAAATATCGACGACAGTGAAAATTAGGTTTCTGTCATCTTTGAATAAGGATCGTAAAGTGTCAGGCGCAGCGGCTACCACAGATCACAAACCGGAACAAAAGTGTCGTTCAGAAATCGACTACAACTACAAACGTAGACAAACTATAACCGTGTGTTGTATAGAAATCGCCTAAAAAACCAAATCGTATGTGACGAGATTTAAAACTCGTTACACTAGCAACCGCTTTATAATTGCCCATTTTTTCAATTATTTAAATGGATATAGTATGTTATGAGATAGACAGACGCCATCGCGGACTTTTCTGTAGACCTTTTTAAGGTGTACAATACCACCATCACCAGAGATCGGAATAGGTAGACTATATTTACCTAATTTGTGTTTGTGGAAGTAAGTAACATAGAGTTGATATTGTTCATACAAAGTTATCGCGGCATGTAAAATGAAAAACGTCAATCTGGACTACTTAGATTGTCACGAGTATAATTATATAACTTTTGTGGAACAGTTAATAGAAGCAACGAGCGATCGCCTAGAGAGCGAGAGCCGCGAGTGGATGGGTGTGCACGAGGGAGACAACCGCGCGCTGGTACGCTTCCTGAAGGGCTGCTGCCTGGCCGCCATGAGCCTGCCGCGCTTGGCGCTCGACACCTTCGACTCCGTACTGCTGTAAGTATTAACAATGTCACCCGGTATTCCCAAGGGGCTAGTGGTTTCGCCGACCACGGATCATTGCCACCAACCAGACACAACTCCGGGTTTTCGGACACCACGCTGCTGTTAATATTCAGCCGTTAATTTTTTTATAAAACTCACCGTCAATGGCGGCCTCATTTCATAGTTAATTAGATTTGATACGAACGAGATAGAAGTGTCATCGAATTCCTCTAATTCAATGTCACCAGATCGGTTTTTAGCTGTGCTATTTATTCACTTGTATAGTGAGCTGTCACTCCAATGAGGGTTTCGAGGAAAATTCATGCCATTAGGTCCTCTTCTATAAAAATGCATCATTGACGTAAACATGACAATGACGTCAATTTGAATGATGTCAAAAAAGGAGGCTTTCGACAGGAGCCTGGACCTGACTCGGTGCTGTCACGGTGACGCTGTACGTGATTGATACGACGGATTGTTATCTCACTTCAATTTTATTGTCACTTCACCTAAGTTTTAACGTGATATATTTACAAAATCGCACTGCTGTCAGTCTTGTTGTGGGACTGCACATAAGACTATGCTGAACAATTTAGTTTGCTTCTTTCAATAATGCAAGTCATGTTAGAATGAAAAAAGATAATTTGAAATAAATATGTTAAAAAAAAAAATAATTACAAAGGTAAAAGAACTAATTTAACTTTATTTATAAATTCGTAAACGATAAAAATGTAATTGTTTCTTTACAGCCTTAAGAACGAAATAAAGGAAGATACATTCTTACTTCCATATACTGTTGCTGAGATGGCAATATGTCACTATCAACTTGGTGACAAAGATCGCGCTCTGCAAATGCTGCAGGATGCCAGGTTCGTTTCCTATATTCAAGTATTTGTAGGTAGAATGCCAGGCCATACTTAGTTGGAATATAGAAAGACAGTGACACACTCGAATGAGTACCACAGGAGACCCTCAATAAAGAAACTATACTAAAACTCAGTCTGAAGGAACGTAAATGTTATGTAAAAACAGCCAAAAGCATTAATGAAATAATAACTAGATCATGGTGCGATACGCACAATGTTATTAAAATAAATGTTTTAATTTCAGGAAAAAATATTCGGGATATTCGTTGGAGTCTCGGCTACATTTCCGCTTGCACTCAAAGCTAGACATTATCAAGAACGGCAGTTCCAGCGTGAGCCCAAGTCCTCGCGCGAGCACCGCTTAAAAAAACAAGCAAGCAACCACACTGACACGACACATGGTACTCATTATGTTTTGTTACTCGTTATCGTTTCTATGGTCTCTTTTATAACTTAAGAATCTCTTGTATCCGTCACTTTATCTTTACTACAATATTCCGTGCTTAGAGATTATTATAAAATAATCGAAAAAAGTAATCAAATTGGTATTTCTTGTGTGTAGGCAAGAAATTATTTATGAAATATATGAATAATAATAAAAAAAACATAAGTATAATATTATGTAAATTATGTCTAATGTCTTCAATTATGTGTAAATGATTACGATGATTTTTACAATCATGTATGTGTATATAAGTAATTAAGGATACAATCTCTCAGGTATTTAATAAAAAGCATTAAAGGCATTATACATGACATATACATAGAAGAAAACTACTTTCATAATCTGTCTCAAAGTACAATTCTGTCGCAATTAACTTAACAAAATAGCATATCACTAAACTCAACAACCACTACCAAGTGATATGCCACAATGTTATCCATCTAAAATATCAATTAGTTACTATTACGTCTCTTTTAATGTCGACCCTGATCCTTAAAGAATTTAAAAAAATCCATTCTCTTTATGTTATTTATTTTATACATATATCTTTATTTAGGTATATCGATGTTAAAATATAATCCAATTTTCAAATATAATAGTTAAAGTTATTTGATTTATTAAACATAGTTAAATTTAAATAAATATACATTCAGTACAAGAACTTGTGATTTTAAAGGATCTGAATTTTACTTTCGTAATTTTTGTTAAACGTAGTATTTATGTAGTGCGTCCATTACTTAATTTAGGTAGATTGCAAATAGGCTGCGCTTCCGGTACATTTTTTCGGACTTATAATATGATGTAAATGGCTAATTTACTATAAAACAGCCAGTATGTTCAATCTTATGTCGAATGCCCAAAAAAAAAGTATATAAATATGTCACCGTAAAATGGCAAAGATTATAGAATAACTTGAACTGAACATTTGAAAATCTCGAAGAAAATCCGATTAATTGTGGACTGACAAAAAATAGCGACCAATCAGAGTACAAGTCTACATTTTATCCGTTTTTGTGTGATAGAACCTAAACATGGAAACAAGGCTCTCATTGGTCTGTTCAGATATGAGCTCACACCAACAAAGACCAATGAGGGGCCAAGTTTCCAATTTAACTATCACACCAAGACAGATAGATTCTAGACCAGAGTGCTGATGTGTCGCCATTTTATGTCAGTCCACCATGTCTTCGAGATATTATTAGACTATCAAATTTTGATGCGTAAAAAAGTATTCCAAATGTTCAGTTGACAATTTACCGAGAGTTTACAATCTCTCAAGTTATTTTATCATCTTACGGAGTTTGCCATTTTCCGGTGACATATAATATATAGCAGGAGGAATTAAACATAGAGGATGGGTGACAAAGAAATGTAATCGTTTTTCATTAAACTTACGGGTAGGCAGATAATATTTAGGAAATAACGATTCTATTTTGTAGTGAAAAGTTACAATATAGTCTAAATATATCGACTCATCGACAGCCTACACGATATTGAGTATACTTATTTTTTATAATTATTAGGGTACAAACGTCTACTAGAATTCAATACTTATTAATAATAAAGCTGAAAAGTTTGTTTGTTTGAACGCGCTAATCTCTGAAACGGATTTGGTTTTTTTTTTGCATATGATAGCCACATTCATAAAGAAGGCTTTATAGGCTAGCATACGGGGACGGGAAAAAGAGGATATGCGCGTACGAAATCGCAGGCAAAAGCTAGTATTAAATAAATGGAAAAATATAACCTACACGATATTCAGTATATTTATTTTTTTATAATTATTATGGTGCAAATGTCTATTTACAATATTAAATATGTAAATGGAAAAATCGAAATGTACTCGTATTACAATCTCGGTCGGTGTTGCCGTATATTCGCGTAGAATGGTTGTAATTTTTGGCAGTTACGTTATATGATTCAGCCATAAGATCTTACAGGTAACAAATTGTTTACTTATTTTGCTCCAAGTATATCGTAGATTGGGGATGGGGAGACTGATGTAATAAGTAGTTTCGAGTATGCTTTACGACATTAAACCTCGAATTATCTCCCACTTTAAAGCAATTCTATTAACGAAACTATTAATATGTCGCCTTAGATTATTAAAAGTTTAAAAGTCTATCTTTGGAAGAAGCCACGAAATCGTTCTAGCTTCAAAGTAGATTACTCGAAACGAACTCGATTCTACGAAAAGTTTTTAGGAAATATAGCTCTATACTGCATGAGACAAAGTTATTTTATTGCGTTACATTCCAAGTTAAAAAGCATCAAGAGAAATAGAGTAGCTACTTGGCGCAAATAATTTATTTTCTTTCTAACAACAACAAATCAAAACCTCCTCGACAAAACAAATCAAAATAAACATGAATGTAAATAACAGGGCCGTGAATGGCATAAAATAGTGAAAACTAAAATTATACATACCAACGAAAGAACAGGTAATTTTATTACGGTTAGCAGTCTTTGTTTTATTTTGTTGAATTGAGTGATCGTTAACAAGTACATGTTTCAATTAAAATTTCAATATTGTGCTTATTATTTATTCATTCGTTTCCAACACGAGATTTACAAATTCAATAAAAATGAGTTGGGCAACGTTAAAATCTTTAGGAATATGTTTGTGCTAAATACATATTATGAAGGACAAAAATGAATAATCTGATTAATCATTCAAAGGTTTTGCCAAATTTAAGATTTTTATATTTTAACCAAATTAAAGCTTATTTTAATTCAATAATAAATTATTCATGGGTGTTCAACATTTGGCCCATTAGGCATTCAACAATTGGATCGAAACTTGATAGCGGGTCTAAACACGAGGTGACGCCCTGCGCAGTAACTACATACTTCATATGTAACGAAAGGAGTAAGGAATGCGCAGCGAGTATTGTACTTCACAGCCGACATAAAGTCCGATGCGTACTGCACTTGCAATTCAATGTGTGTGTATTCGTTGCAAGTAACGTAGTTAGGTCTGGGGCTATATTAAAACGGCTATATAGTTTGTCGCTATCAATTATGTGTCATCGTGAGAGCAAGTAGGTATAGGGTGAAAATCAGCTAGCACAAGAGGTGATGAGTATCGATTTCCAGCGTCGAAAAACCGTTTCCGATTTGGTTTACCGTCATAAAATATCGACACCCATCACACCTGCGTCATGTAATTTACTAAGACCCTGTGTATTACTAATCTCAATGTTAACTCCACTGGCCGGGAACCTTACTTATTTTTAAAAGTCATTCGCCATGATACAAATACTAGTCGCTAGGAAGTTATAAAGTTAGGGATTTGATCAAATCCCTAAGGGAGATGATCAATTTCCCGCAGATGTGATAATATGATGACTTCACTAACTTTCAAGGGAAATGAGCTCACAGAGTAATTGTTATTTTAACATCTGCCAGGAAATGATCATCTCGCTTAGGGATTTGGTCAAATCCTCAATTTCATCATTTCCCTGCGACATACATATATAATTGTTAAGTTTTGCGTATTAAAATCAAAATTGAAATAATATGACATTTTTGTAAGCTGCTGGGGTTTTATTTCATATTGAGTCATTGTGTGGAACAAATATTATGTTGTTGTTTTATTATTGTTTCAATTAAATATAAGTTTAAGTTTATAGAAACGCACGGGTTAATGTTCAAGGTTAATTAACGCTTGTCAAGGCAATGGTTAAGACTGGTTGTTCTAAATAACGACTGCAAAAATGTAAACCCATGACTGTGTGAAAACCAGACTCAGTGAACCCCACCACATTTACTTTTGTGCAAGGCATTGTGTTTCACACGGTGGCCGTGACATAAGGGATATTAATTCATAGCATCTTCTGGCCAGTAATAGTAGATTATGCACCGAGTGGATAAAGCAGTGTCTTCTGTCTCGGGCGTCATATTGTCGTCATATCGTCTGTCCGTAATGAAGGATGGCTGGGTTAGCTCCCGAGCGTAACGAGGGAGTTAATACAAGAATTCTGAATAATATAGCGAAGAGTATAAGCTAGCCCAAGGCAAAGCACCCTTTATCCCTGAGGATAATACTCTACTTTTCAGTTTTCACACTTACTGCGAGAAAATTGTGCGGACGCCGACAGATGGCTGCGTCGCCCTATATAATTTGACGTTTTCGTGCAGGTGGTGTGAAAAGTAATTCTTGATTCATACAGTCAGCAAAAATGTTGGTTATTCACTTCATGTATTTATATTATTCACAGTACTTTCTTATCTAAGTATTTACTGGATACCATATTGTTTATATTTTAACAATTTAATGAAGACAGGATTTTATTTTAAATGCTAAATAAATAATTATTATTGTGACCATGTTTCGTAACCAACCACAATCTAAGTATATGTACTGTATCATCTGTTTAAAAGATTATCTCATTACGACATTATTTGTACAATTTTAACACCTTGTATATTTTGAACAAACACCAGGATTAACTAAAGAATAATGGCCCGCTTTCTAGCGGCAAATTACAAATTCTAATACTTATGTAAATTCTAAATGTAAAATAAGTTGTTATGGATTGATTGGAAATAAAGGTTTTTTATTTTACCAGAGTTGTCTCATTTTTTAAACTATTTTAAGTTTGTTTTTAATCCCAGATAAAAATTTGACAGGTGTCAAACTCCAAATTGAAAAAAACAAACAACAATCACTCAACTGGGATTATAATCGGTTAAAACCGACAATTCCAAGATTACAAGTACCTTTGATATATATTTTCAACTCGTGCGAGTTAACTTGACACCTGGCTCGAATGCGTTTTGTCGTTTCAATGTAAATTGAACAATTCGATTTCTATGATAATAGTAAACAAACGATGATGCTTCATGATCTGTTGCACAATAGAATTGATTGCTTCGATTTAGTAAATAATTTATTTTATGTTGTACCCAGAACAGTTATACGGCGAGAGGCACGCGTCTACCCGCTCTTTGGTACTACACCTTGTCGTACAAACGCGGGTAAACGGGCGCCTCTCCATAGAATGGTCACAATTTATAATGAACATTTTGCCGACATAGATATTTTCGCTCTAAACCGCCATAAATTTAAGAAACTTGTGATGATTAGTCTTCATTCATGTAATTCATGATGTTTGCGTTGCTGTTGTGTTCTTGTTTGTTTTGTTTATAGCAAGACCTCTAACCATAAGTTAATTTAAGTTAAATTAAGGAATATGTTATACACCGAATTATGTTTTGTCTCTTCCAGTCGTCGTATTGTATTGTTTTAATTTAAAATATTGTGTCTACACTGTACCTTTAAGCTTAGTAATCTGTGGAAACGTCGTGGATTGTACTTTAGCCTACTTTTTATTTTTTGTAATACTTACGGTAACACGCATTGTACAGTTGTTTGTTTTCCCAAAATAAATAAATAAATAAATAGTATCTTGCGCTGCTCCGCTTAGCACTGGATTAACAATCTAGTCCAAGGCACTGGCTAACTACCATGGCAAAGACATTAAATTTATACTACCAAAAAGTTGTACCTAAGACGGGCGGAGGATAAATACTCGGAAGATAAAAACTCGAGTATTTATCCGAAATGGATAAATACTTGTTTTTACCCATTTAATCAGATATTTTTTGAAAACGATGCGAATCGGATGGTTATTTTTTAAAATGTAATGTCTATTATTGTTATTTGGACTTTCCAAAATACTACGTTATTACATTATTAGTTCTGATGTCAAGATAAAGCAACGTGTTTCTCACTGCATCCTTTTGCTGTCTTACAATCTTGTGTAAATTCAGCTGGTAAAAATTGTGCTTCAACCTGAACAAACCAAATTGCTATCTTATCGGACCACATGGGTGGTAACTTAGCAGAAACTGCCGCTACAACAGTTGACTGAGGCTTAGGCTGTCCTTGTAAGGTGCGCAGTGAAGCGATCTCAGCTTCAAGAGTTGCTAGGCGTGCCTGTAGTTCGTCAGCCATTTCAACCTTTGGGGTGCAGGTAAAATAACAAAATGCACTGACTAATACCAAACCAAAATGTGCAGCGGTTATAATCTTTAACCGTGGGTGGGTAACGGAGCAGATAACAAATTTATACAAATCTATTATATATTTAAAAATCAATTGCTGTTCGTTAGTCTCGCTAAAACTCGAGAACGGCTTGACCGATTTGGCTAATTCTTTTTTTGTTTTGGTCGCCAGATGGGAAGGTTTTAAAACAAAAAAAAGGGAAGTAGGGTTGGTAACGGTTGACGGTTGTTGGTGAAGGGAGCGAAGCCGCGGGCACAGCTTGTCAAATATAAAATATGAATACACATCAACAAAAATATTATAATTAAAGTAAATTTTGTCTACTAGAATTATTCCTTTTAATCCTTTTCGATTCGCATTATTAAATACAATTATTTTAATTAGATCAGGAGGCTTGGGAAGCGGTCACCTTCTGCGAAGCAGATCCAGAACGAGTGTAGTTACTGTGGACTCTACACATAGGCACACTTTAGAATTTGGACCTGTAATCATTGCGAACCGTGAACTTCCACCGTGTAACAAAATTCTTGCTGAAATGATGGCCAAAAGCTTTAATCGACCTTCTGTCGAAGCTGGCGTTGCGCAGTTGGACAAAGGGCCTGATCCTGGGGGCTACTCTCTAAGCCCGAAGTCCGTAATTTCGGGCTTATTTGCGGGCGTAGGTATTCTACTCCGTATCAAGAGAGTACCCCCCAGAAGGCAGTAGGTACTCCCCGATACAGCTCGTATTGTGCGGAGGTACCTTTCTCTGGAGACCTAACCACCGGTAGCCAGGACCCTGTTCCCTACACCGGCTTACTACTACTTTATATAATTTTGTTAAGAAATATTAAAACATGTAAATTAGTACCTACCTATAGAAGGCAAAATGAATAAAGAGAATAAGATGTATATTATACAATTACGTAATTGTTCTTTTCCTCTTAGTAGTAGGTACGTGTTTATGTAATAAGTAGCAGACAAACTAGTCATTGAGAGTGAGACATCATTTCTAATATCCTAACGGATCGGACGTCAGCTATACACTTAGGTACCAGTTTATACATTAAGATGCATAAGTTCCCTTAACGAAAAAATAGATGGGGCTGCTTTCAATCACTTACTAATATTTAAAAAAAGATAGAGTTGACTGTCTGAATCCATACTGGATTCAGACAGTCAACTCTATCTATACTTATCTATACTTTTGCAGTCTTTGGTTTCTACGTTATTATTATGAAGCAGGAAAGACAGGTCACATTACGGTACTAACAAAGGCCCTTTGAAACATCTAGTTAACGAAAATATCTAGTAGATGCCGCTAGCTAGCAATATTTTTTCAATACGTCATTCTAAAACTGGCTCCTACAACCTGCCTTAAAGCGGTTTTAAGGCAAATTGTACTCGTCTATTCCGCAGTCGTGCTGAAAAGTGCGACGGTCTACCCCCACCAATTTAGTTTATTATATGTATCTTTCTTTTTATTAATGTCAGGGTGACCGATCAACTTGAAATGCCTATGTAGTTTGACAGACGTGGGAGAATTTGGGTACGTTTTTGTACATGCGTGCTTGCTCTCTGCCTTCCCCACTTCGAAATATGATAAAATGTTCATACCTACTCGCCTTTGGCCCAATTTGAACATTTTAATTTGTGTTCGCTAAACCAATAATAGATGGCGTTAGTGTTGACATTAAGTCAATTTGTTTTGTATTTGGAGACTGAAGTAAGGAATTGAAAATAAATTACATTATAGTAGGCGCCAGATAAATGTGGAATAAAGTATATTGACCTTTCCCTAATAACTGTTCATAGGTACCTGAACAATTAAATATGAATCGTTTTTCATTATTAGACAATGTAAAGGATCACGAGAGATGATGACGGGACAGCTTTGTGTCATTAATTCCGTTTTTCAAATTAAAAATGTCAATAATTGTAGGTGGGTCAATGACCGTTATTCCACGATTATCTGGCGCCTACTATAGTAAATCAGTCGTCGCACTTTAAACGCGTAGTTGAATTCAAATGTATAATACTAATAATATAGGTACTTATAACATCACGCCTGCATAACTCGGCGGGTTGGGGTGGATAGAGGTTTAAGTTAATACCTACAAACTTTTTTTCCGGTGTGTCCTCATGGAAGTCCTCCGCCCACGCCAACATATCAAATAGGATTTTTGTATCAACATTCAGACACAAAAATCTATGTTTCTGAAAACTGTAAAGATTCCATTTTGACATTTCGCTAAATTTTATACAATGTGCATGATGTTGATGACCTTTCTGCAATTCATTTAAATTATATTTGTGTTCCTGATGACTCACACACTCAGCAGCGAGGTACCCTAACAGGGTTTATAATTATGCCAAACCGACAATCATTAAATTGTAACATGTGTTGTGTGCATGAGAGCAAATAAATAAATAAACATCAACACTGTGTAAAAGTGAAGTGAACAAGAAATATTGTCAATCCATCCATACAAACAAGATAGAAGGACAGTCCACTCCACCTATGTTTACCCGGTGAGACGTTGACAGAATAAACCGGCAGGCACATTGGTGATTTGGTAGGCCGTTCGTTTTTCGTAATATATCAGGCAAGAAGCTTATCGAAGATAACAAAACAACAACAAATACTCAAGGACCTTTGTGGTATTAACTGCCTTTGGTACGGTCAGCAACAAAAATCCATTCACACAGTCACTTTTACAATACATATTCATTTGTAAGGTAATACGCGGGTTGCGAAAAACACGGGATCGTTCAATGTGGTGACACTTAGGGAGACCTATTAATATCTCCAGCAGTTTCGCTCAGCAGCTTCAGCAGCTTTCGGCTGATATGCTTGTGCAAATGAAATTATTAAGCTGTCGACTGAGAAGTCGACTACTTATACAGAAAACTGTTCACCTTGTAAAATGAATAAATAATATTCAAAAGAACAAAAAACTCAAGCCTAAGCGGGCAGCCTGGCTAAGCGCGCTCTTGATTCCTTAGTAGATACGTCATATTCATTAATGTCGACTGAGAAAATCAAAATGAATGGTATAAAAAGCAAATCTAATAACAACAAGTAAAGTCTTCTATAGTCAATCAACACGAACCTGGGTTCTGAATTACCTTGCTCGCTTCGCTCGCCGTTGTATTCGAAATTCTATTAAGTTGACTACGTAAGCCAGCGGTGACGAAATTTTCAGGCTCACTTCGCTCGCTTTACTATAACACAAGTATTTTTCTAAGAAATACACCGTAATATATAATATATTTATATTTTAAAAACTTTACCCCACATTAAGAATTTCTCTTGAAACGTGAGTGCGTTTACAAACATATAAACTCAGCCAGATCCGGAACAACTATCTGTAGGCCATACAAATATTTGTACCCTGCGGGAATCGAAATCGCGACACGCAGCGCAGTAGCCAATCGCTCAACCACCGCGCTGCTGTACCTATATTGTTGGATAGGATCTCAGCATTAGTTACCTTTCTACCCGATTACGGCAAAGCCGAAAGTGAAGGGAAGGTCCGATGAAAAATCATGATGATATAGATATATATGATTTTTAACCGACTTCAAAAAAGGAGGAGGTTCTCAATTCGACTTTGATGATTCTTTTTTTTGAAAGCCTATACTCCTGAGGTGGTCTCATTGCCACCAAGTCAGAATCTGATGATGGAATCCCAGGAAAATCTAAAATTTTAAAGTCACATACAATGTTTTTTATAAACTTTCTAACGCAATTCAGATAATTATTATCTGTATGTGGCTTTAATTTATTTTATTATGATGGAAGGTATAAGGTTCATCGCCAGGATCTGCTGCTGAGATTCCAGGAAAAATGTTTGTTCAGGGATATTTTCGCCAATTGTCAACCGATTTGGATGATTCATTTTTCGAATGGAAGAGTATTTTTCCAAACTGGCCTCGTTTCCTTTTGGTGAAGATTTGATGAAGAATTTCGGAGGTAGTCAACGGAACTCTTCAATAAATGACAGCGAATCCCTCGTGATTGCTGAAATCCCATGTCTGTTTATTAATTACACCAGTTCATAACATCACAGCACGCTGCAGCTTGCAGCTTCACATAGCAGTACGCTGTGAATTAACATATTTTTGGGGTTATCCATTCGGGTATAACTTATATTATTATTATTTTACTATTGTTTATTAACCGATCTTGATGATTCTTTTAGCGTTGGGTTGAGTTATAGCTATATTGCATTTGCATAGGATGGTGAACTTCAAAGATAAACCAGTGACCTCTTCAACTTAAAATCAATAAAATCTAGTAACAGAGCAAAGTAGATATTTAAAAGTATGAGCTGTTCTGAACTTGGACTGCGAAGGCACATTATTTTATTTATTTTTTATTTTTTTATAGTTAATTAAAACGGCACAGGTCCAATTACATTAATTAACATAGAATTATAAAAATAAAATAAGCAATCAAATAACATACAATACAAAAATTAAATTCAAAGATAATATATACAATTCGTGGATAAAATTATTAATAATTATTTGAGTAAATGGTTTAATAAATTAAATACATCATAAACTAACATGTAACAGTGGACACCCTCGCATATTGCCTCTCACAGAACACCAGACAAGCACGCATTATTTCNATAGGCAGTCAGGAGGGCGTTTAGCATCCTTAGGGTTCGACATACTGGAGATTCGGCTCTAGCAACAGATCTAGATAGCGGTAGTGCGAACAGGTTATGTCGGCGGCTTTGACGGTGCCCAAGGTATTTGTCGGGCACAAATAGGCGGCAGAAAAGTCCGTGGAGCTCAAGGCAGTAAATACGACCGCTTAGGGTTTTGCAGGTAATCGTGAGCTGATCAAAGCCCCTTCTTACCTCCAACTAATTGAAGCCCAATACCCCTAAAAGATAATTCGGTGGGTACATAAATGGATAGAAATGGCTTACATAAATGCCTTTGATTTCANTCCATGAGTTAACAGACTATGTAGTCACAAACATGGATGGTGGGGATAAAGTTATGGCCATATTTCTGGATCTTGCCAAGGCTTTCGACACGGTTTCTGTCCCAATTCTTGTGGGTAAGATGGAACGCTTGGGAATCAGAGGACTTCCACTGGACCTATTTAAAGACTACCTGAGTGGGCGTACCCAGAGAGTAAAGATAGATGAATTCATCAGTGACGAACAAATAATTAACTACGGCACGCCTCAAGGTAGTGTACTCGGACCTTCACTTTTCCTCATTTATATCAACGATCTGGGTACGCTCACTATCCCAGTGGCAAAATTATTAGTTTTTCGGATGACACTGCCCTCTTGTTCAGCGCGAGCTCGTGGGAAGCTGTCTATGAGATTGCACAGCTAGGATTTGATATGGTGTCCAACTGGTTACGCGAGAATCTCCTGACCCTCAATACAACCAAAACCAATTATATAGCTTTCTGCATGAAAAACAATGGATCCTCTCAATCATTACCTAAAACTATAGTAGCTCACTCTTGCTCAAACCCACTCACCCGTAGTTGTAACTGCGAATCACTCACCAAGGCTGAGACTGTAAAATACCTGGGAATAACAATTGACAAAAACCTAAGATTTCAAGACCACATAGACCACATAACCACTCTTAGTAACAGATTACGGTAACTAATATATGTGTTTAAAACCCTAAGACTTGTAGTCGATAAGAATATTATGAAAGCAGTGTACTATGCCCGTGCTCAATCTGTAATATGCTACTGCATTACCTCTTGGGGTGGAGCTTCTAAAACTACCCTAATAGAAATTGAAAGAACCCAAAGAGCTATACTGAAAGTGTCGTCTTTTCGACCTTATCGCTACCCTACTGAACAGTCGTACAAAGAAAACAAAGTTCTAACAGTGCGTCAACTGTTTATACTGCACACTTTCTTGAAGCAGCATACTCGCTTGGTTTATAACCCCACGCTGTCCAGGGGGAAAAGACGTTATGACCCAGTGGAGCGCCATCATCTACGTCACACGACAAGCTTTGCAAAACGTTTCTTTTGCTATCTAGGTGGCTACTTATACAATAAAACGCATACGGCGTTAAATATACTTAGTCTCACAAAGCATAAATGCAAAAAGAGGCTAACTGACTGGCTACTAAATTTAAACTATAATGACATTGAAAACATGCTTATAAAAACCTAAACACGCAACAAACACACACACACACCAGCACACCCACTCATACACCCATACTAAACATCTACTAACATTCGTCTCGCATACTTGTCTTAACTTAAATAAATAAAAGTATAAATGTCGTATGATACCTTACTACATTCTGTCAACGCGCTTAGTAAATGATTTATTTATAAAATGAAAATGTAAAGGGGTGGGATCCTGGTGTCCTGAAACACAGACCTCGAGCCTAGCTTAGGCACCAGTCTCCCACATTAATTATTACCCGAGTTATGTATTTCCGTCGAATCTGACCAATGTAAGATAATTTATGTATATTGTGTGAGAAAAAAAAAAGTTATTATTATTCTCTTTATCCATTTCACTTACATACTAATTTATATTTTTAAATATTTCTTAAAAAACGCACACACACATTAAAAAAAAATATTTAAAAATATAAAAAGCAGTAGTCCGCCGGTGTCGGGAGCAAGGTCCATGCTACCGGTGGTTAGGGCTCCAGAGAAAGGAACCTCCTCACAATACGAGCCGTATCGAGGAGTACTGCCTTCTGTATCAGGCCCTTTATCCAACCGCGTAACGCCAGCTTCGACAGATGGTCGTCGAAGCTTTTGGCCATCAGGCCATTGGCCGTAACGACAATCGGCACAATGACAGCCGAGTCCACATTCCACATGTCGACAACCTCGTGTGCTAAGTCGAGATACTTGATTTGCTTCTCTTTCTCAGCCTTCACTAGGTTCTCGTCATGCGGGATGGTAACATCGATTATCATTGTGCGGCGCGCTAATCGGTCTATCACCACTATGTCAGGCTTATTGGCAACAATATTCCTATCAGTGATTATAGACCGATCCCAGTACAACGTGACATGGTCATTTTCGAGAACTGGGTCGGGCACATACTTGTAATACAGTACTTCGGAATCTACAAGTTTGTATTTATTATTATTATTAAGAAATCTCAGGAAAGTTTTCTGAACTTTCTCAAGCATGATCAGTGTCTGAGACGCAGTATGTGGATGCCAGACACAGGCGCTGGACTCGATTTTACTCCGAACCAAAGTGGTGTATAGGAGTTTAATGATACTGGGATTGCGAAAGTCACGAGCGTTCCTCAAGACAAATCCCAAACGCCTGAAGGATTCTGGGCAGACACGTGGTCTCTAAATGTCAGACTGCGGTCGAAAGTCACTCCGAAGTCCTTAACGCTGGTGACACGAGTGATCACTGTACCCCCCAAATTATAGTCGCATTTTATTGGTCTCAACCCACGACCATAACTCATAACGGTGCATTTACTAATATTAAACAGCAACCCGTTCGCAATGCTCCACTCATAGACGGTATCGATATCTTTTTGTAGGAGTTCGCAATCCACCTCTGTTCTGATTTGCGCAGCTAGTTTTAGATCGTCGGCATATAGTAGACATTTTGCGAA
>NDFZ01004715.1:0-18686 GCA_002192655.3 Mamestra configurata | reverse complement strand
TATTTATTTATTTATTTATTTATTTATAGTTAATTAAAACGGCACAGGTCCAATTACATTAATTAACATAGAATTATAAAAATTAAAATAAAATAAGCATTCAAATAACATACAATACAAAAATACAAAAATTAAATTCAAAGATATACAATTCGTAGATAAAATTATTAATAATTATTTGAGTAAATGGTTTAATAAATTAAATACATCATAAACTAACATGTAACAGTGGACACCCTCGCATATTGTCTCTCACAGAACAGGAGACAAGCACGCATTATTTCCTTCCATTCATCAGCAAACATATCACATTCAGGATAGGCAGTCAGGAGGGCGTTTAGCATCCTTAGGGTTCGACATACTGGAGATTCGGCTCTAGCAACAGATCTAGATAGCGGTAGTGCGAACAGGTTATGTCGGCGGCTTTGACGGTGCCCAAGGTATTTGTCGGGCACAAATAGGCGGCAGAAAAGTCCGTGGAGCTCAGGGCAGTCAATACGACCGCTTAGGGTTTTGCAGGCAATCGTGAGCTGATCAAAGCCCCTTCTTACCTCCAACGAATTGAAGCCCAATACCCCTAAAAGATAATTCGTTGGGTACATACATGGATAGTAATGGTACAGCCTTTGATAAAAAAATCTCAAGAAGGTTTTCTGAACTTTCTCAAGCATCAGTGTCTGAGACGCAGTATGTGGATGCCAGACACAGGCGCTGGACTCGAGTTTACTCCGAACTAAACTGGTGTATAGGAGTTTAATAATACTGGGATTGCGAAAGTCACGAGCGTTCCTCAAGACAAATCCCAGACGCCTGAAGGATTCCTTTGTAAGGGCAGACACGTGGTCTCTAAATGTCAGACTGCGGTCGAAAGTCACTCCTAAGTCCTTAACGCTGGTGACACGAGTGATCACTGTACCCCCCAAATTATAGTCGTATTTTATTGGTCTCAACCCTCGACCATAACTCATAACGGTGCATTTACTAATATTAAACAACAACCCGTTCGCAATGCTCCACTCATAGACGGTATCAATATCTTTTTGTAGGAGTTCGCAATCCACCTCTGTTCTGATTTGCGCAGCTAGTTTTAGATCGTCGGCATATAGCAGACATTTTGCGAATCGAACCTTACTAATTAGATCATTGATCATGATCAGAAACAAAGGCGGCCCTAATACGGATCCCTGACTCACGCCCGAGCGAGTGTAATAAGACTTCGACTCAAAGCAGCCATGCCGGACGAACTGTTTGCGATCCCTTAGGTAGCCAGCGAAGAAGTTAAGAAGGCCGGATGAGAAGCCCGCAGCCCCTAACTTTGCCAAAAGCACATCGTTGTCCACTTTGTCGAACGCCTTCCGGAAATCAAAATACAGAGTGTCGACCTGCCTACCGGATTCAAGGCTACTGGATATGAAGTCAACATGAATCAGCAGATTTGAGTTCACGGAGCGACCAGGTCGAAAACCATGTTGAGCATCAGAAAGATACATATTGGTTTGTTTACAGATAACAGTGTGAAGTATATGTTCAAAGACCTTTTCATAAGGGAGGGAACAGAAACTGTGTTAATTATAGGCCGATATCTGTCTTGTCTACCCTCTCAAAAACGTTTGAAAAGATTTTAAATAAACGTTTAAGGAACTTTCTAGACAAACATAAAATTATTGCTGAGAACCAGTACGGATTCCGACAAAGAGTGTCGACCTACTGGATCTCACGCAACAGGGAGCTAGAAAGCTAGACAATAAATCAAAATGTTTGGCTTTCTTCTTGGATCTTGCCAAAGCATTCGACACAGTCTCTGTTCCCAAACTTATCGTCAAACTGAAACTCGTACGTGGATTACCACTTGAGATTTTCAAAAGCTACCTCACAAATCGGACGCAACTTGTCAATATTGACACCTATTATAGCGACGAGGAACCAGTAACGTATGGCGTACCACAAGGAAGCATCCTTGGACCAACGCTCTTCCAAATTTATGTGAACGACCTGTGCAGTTTGAGCCTCACTAACTGTGATATCTATGCGTATGCTGATGATACCGCGATCCTCGTTTACGGACCTACGTGGGATATGGTCAAGGTTGCTGCAGAGGAAGCTTTGTTCAGGGTGATGAAATGGCTTAAACTAAACCTCCTTACACTCAACTTGAACAAATCATCGTTCATACCTTTCGCAATCCGCAGTAGCACGGCCCCTTCCCATACTTTCTCTGTAGTTGCTCACTCTTGCTTGAATTAACTCGGCCACTGTGTCTGCCCAGCACTAACCAGAGCTGACAGTGCCAAGTATCTTGGAGTATAAATTGATAGCGGACTAAGATGGGACAAAAAGATCGAAGCCATTAAGCCACAAGAACAATGCGACTTATCCACATTTTTAAATCCCTTAGAGACTCTGCTAGCCGAGACACGCTGAAGATGGTGTATTTTGCTCTGTGCCAATCGGTTCTAGGTTATTGCATTTCTGCATGGGGTGGCGCCACAAAAAACAGTGTTTTGAGGGTGGAAAGAGCGCAGAGAGCCATACTCAAAGTCATCTGTAAAAAGCCCTATAGGTATCCAACTACAGAACTGTACTCCGACTGTGGAGTTCTTACAGTACGGCAACTCTTTGTGCTCCGATCTATCCTTAGAACGCATGTCGGTCTGCCTCCACCAAAGCCTAATAAAAGAGTAAATCTCCTTCCAAGAACCCAACACAAAACCGCTTTCGCTAAACATCAGTTCTACATATAAGATACACACATATACCATAAAGTTGACACACAATTAAACATTTTTAAATTAAACTTACACAAAGTGAAATCCGAAGTAACAGAGTGGCTACTAAAAAAGGACTATCCCTACACTGAGTCTTTGCTCACATTCATCACCTAATAACATACAATTAATATATCCTAATATATATATACACAGTTACTTACACCATTTAACATATCTATGAATAAAAACAGATATATAAGAATAAATTCAGCACCGTTCACTTGTTGTTTTAAATCATATTTATTTATAGGATGAATTGGGCGAACACTGTCTCTTAAAATACAGGTCTATCCTAGTTTAAGAGGAAGGGTTAAAAACTTTTCTGTACAGATTTAGCAACAACTGTTTTATACAATAAGTACTTACTATGTGTTTTTTTTTTGTGAATAAACATTTATTATTTGCAATGGTTGATAAAATAGCGATGGGTCTGTGTTCCTCTACAGAAGTTTTTTCACTGGTTTTAGGCATGGGAGTAACACGTGAAGTCTTCCACAGCTCCGGATACACGCCTGACTGAAGAGCTAGATTAAAAACATGACATAAAGGGGCTACTAATATACTGCTACATTCCTTAATCCTTTATGGCAAATAGTGCAAGACGATTTAGTGGGTGTTAAAGTTCGTTTGGAAAAAGTTCTAATCCTTGGTTCAAAATACTTGAAACTTGATACAAATACTGGCCGAAGTAAATAGTAAAAGTTGTTTTTTCACAATTATTCCCAAAAGACGATTAAGGAGGTGGTAGTTCCAGAGATTAGCGCGTTCAATAAACAAACAAACTCTTCAGCTTTATTATTAATATAGATATATACCTATGTCAACTGGAAACTTGGTACCTCAATTAAAACCCAAGCGTGCCTGATGTGTAACAGGACTATGAAAGAATATTTCGTAATTTCAATGTGTACATTGCCATTTCATTTCACCACTTGGTGAAATGAAATGGCAATGTTTATTTGGAACATTTTTGTTTGTGGTCAGATTTACTTGAAACTAGATCTAAAGGACTTGTCACACTGAATGCGTTCTGCGTCCTACGGTCCGGTCACATCGAACATAGGGTGCGGGTAGCGTTCGAGTTGACCGGACCGCAGGACGCAGAACGCATCCAGTATGACAAGTCCTTTAAACCGCTTTGAATAAATAAACAACAATCCTATTTCAGCATTTCCTAAAATTCAAGCCTTTAATAGTGAAACGGAGTTGCAAAGTATGACGTACTTAGACCATATTCTGAAATAGGACAAACGTAGGATACATTTTATCCGGGGAATATTGGGATAATTTTCTAACTTGCAGCGGGCGAAGCCGCTGGCAGAAGCTAGTTAAGTATAGAAAGAAGAATGGTCATTTCTGACCCACACTCCGACAGATTTGAGACCTATCGTTGTTTTTATGTCACCTGAAGGACTTAGAGCAAGAATAGGTTTTCTTTTTATTTACTTTACTTTGTCTGAAAAAATACTCAAGCTCTCATGAGCTTGAGTATTTCTTCACACTTTGCTGTTTTGAATCGATTGGCTCTATTCATTGTAGTTAGCAGCAAGGGTCTGATGATGGAGACCAAAAAGACGGAGGCGGAATTGGCAATGTAGGTGGGAAACTTCAATCCAAGGCCGTCATCTCTGTCCAACATCCAGTTCTTTCCATCCGTTCGTGAGCGTCTGGATAGGCAGGACATGGATGTTGCCCAATTTCTCACAGGTCATGGCAATTTTAATAAAGAAAAAAAATAAGTTTTTCAATAAAGCCGACCGATAAAAACGACAAAAAAGTACCATGCAAATGACTTTTCAAGCAGTCGATGCAGTTGATAGTATTTGTTTTAGTTCAATCACAGATTTGAAGCCACCACGCAGTTCTGAAACATACTGGGTTTTACTTATTTTTAACAATTCATAATAAAATGGAAACGTCTTCATTCTTCATCTCAGTAATGTTCTTTATAGTTTTATGACTTCACGGTCACGGCTGTTAAATTGATAAATTCATTTAAGTTTAAAACTTTTTGAAATAATCTCTTTTCTAGTATACTGAGGCATGGCCGTCGCGTTAAAAAACTAAAAATGATTGTAGTTCGATTTTTAGATCGACGTCAGTCAGATTTATTCAATACAATTGAAGACAAAAGAAAACCGACTGGCCGCTAGTGTTGGACGTGAATGTCGTAATTTTGCGACTTTGTTATCGGATTCGTAAATATATTAAGTACCTGAAATACCTATCACTATCACTAAAATGAGTGAGCCAATGAAGTCTGTTTCTGCCATGAACAAATTGTACATCGGCAACTTGCCCATAGAAGCCGACGAAGCAGCAGTGAGACAGCTATTCGCTGAACAGAATCTGACTGTTGCTGATATCTCTGTAAAGAGAGGTGGTTACGCTTTTGTCGATTTTCCTGATCAATCAGCTGCGGATCGGGCCATAGACAAACTGCATGGTAAGTTGTTAAAATATCCTCTAAACATCTTAGCGTATATTAGTCACAATAAGAGTCTTTACCTTGGTAGTTATAGACCGACAAGGGCATAGATGGCTCCTAGCGGAGGATACGTTTTGTAATTAATCGACGTAATGAATGTAACTGTAGCGCTTCTTTTAAAGCCAATAACTTGTCGTCTGATATTTATTTGATAAAATACAGTCAGTTTCGAAGGAACACTTCATGTCATTTCTCTATTTTGCCAAGTTGTGTTGTATCGCACTATGTCAGCAACTGTGCACTTATTTTTGGGTAATATCATGATTACCTAACCGATGCAATTCAAGATTACCTATGCGCGTACGTATAGAGCAATGATGCTAATCTTATTTTTGAAAACAGGAATTTAACACTTATATATTAATATCTTATATTATTTCTAATATACTAATAATAAAGCTGAAGAGTTTATACCAGTTGGATTTGGAAAATTCTATTTAGGGTTCCGTACCCAAAGGGTAAAACGGGGTCCCGTTTTACCCCGGGGTACCGTATTACTAAGACTTCGCTGTCCGACTGTCACCAGGATGTTTCTTATGAACCGTGATAGTTACGACAGATGATATTTTCACAGATGATGTATTTCTATTGCCGCTATAACAACAAATACTAATAAACAATAAAATTAATATTTAATGGGGCTCCCATACAACAAACGTGATTTTTTTGCCGTTTTTATAGATAATGGTACGGAACCCTTCGTGCGCGAATCCGACTCGCACTTGGCCGGTTTTTTAATATAATAGCGCCGGAAATGGGAAATTCCTACGAGAACAGGAAATTCCTACGATAACGGGAAATTCCTACGATAACGGGAAATTCCTACGGGAACGGGAAAACGTACGAAGTCGCAGCCGCAGGCAAAAGCTAGTAATATAATGCTGCTGAGTTGGTTTGTTTGTTTGAACGCGCTAATCTCTAGAACTTACCTGTCAATTTGGAAAATTATTTTTGTATATATGATAGCCACAGTCATGAGGAAGGCGGGAACGGAAATTCGCCGGTAGGGGGGGGTACTTATTCCCCGGAATGGTCAGTGCCAGTTCATTACACAATACTTTGTTTTTAAATCTTAAGTAGGAAATAGAAAACCTATGCCCGCCCGGCCCTACTAGGGCCCCCCCCCTCTCCTTTTTTTTTTTTAAATTAGTGTGAAAATTTAAAGCTTCAACTTTTATTTCAGGTTATTCTTATTGTGGCCTGCCTCTGATCGTCGAGCCCTCTGTTGCTAATAAGAAAATGTAAGTAAACAACAAGCTAGCTGTATGCTATCACATAGTTACATCGAGCGTGGAACCGACTTGAAGGGAGTATCTCGAATGATCTTTTCCCTGGAACTTTTCAGAGAAGCACTTTGTTTACGAGGTTTTGGATTACAGCAGTTCACACTGAAACAATGGTTTAAGAATACGAGGCAAATAGAAGAACCTTCCACATATTTCCAGCTTTCCGATTTGTCTAGGATTAAGTACTTACTTGCCTATTTCGGGATCAACGTGACTAAGGGCTGATTTTTTAATAATAAGATAACTTTTGACTGAAGAATAAAGGCTGTTTGACATATTTCCCGTACAAAAACTTTATTTTTATTCCTCGGATAAAACTTAGTGACTCTATTGAAAAATCAGCACCTAAAAATAAAGTCTTGTTTAAAGAAATCTCTTTTACGATCTGTCTTGGGTTGGCAGATTTGCTCAATCTACTTTGTATTTTTTTTCCAGAGTCAACGTTCCTAATCTTCAAAGTGCAAGTACCACTCAGCTGAAGGAGGGCAATAATGACTCTCTGCCCGGAGGTTGGAGGTAAGTGAACTGTTATGTACCCTAAATAAAACCTGTTAAATTAAAGTTGTGAAAAAATAACTGCAATGAATACTTCTGAAATTAATTTAAGTGACGCAGGGGTAGCTCGGAATACCGGTTTGCGAGAAACGAGAAACTGCTGAGCGTGCTTTACCTATTTTGCGGAAACAGTGTCTACCTTCTTACATCCGTCACATCATGAAATTATTAGGTACCTAGTGTTAATAGCAAGTAATAATGTCGCGTAACGCTTTTGAGCGCTTCTACATAACATGCATCTGTTCAAATATTTTAGGCATTGTGTTTGACAAAATATTACTAAGACGAAACATAAATAGAAAGTAAAGAGGATGTATGAATTGTATTGGTGAGTACTTATGTGTATTTTGGGAAATATGTTTACAAGAAAAAAAGATTGAAACAGATGTGGGAAGAAGAGTGAATGGTGTACGTACGATTGTTAGCAGCCAGCCGATGTCCGAGTATTTTCGACTCGCTGTTTGATAGCATGTGGTGACTACGCTATGTATGGAAGTAAATATTGGATGTGAAAGAGATATGAAAAAAAAAATGGCGTAGATTTCTACATTTATTCTATTTTCATGTTTTTGCGAAGCCTGTTTGGTAACACTTAGAATAACAGATTCAGGATTGATTGAAATTATAAGATGATAAGGCAAGGTTGTTTGCATTACACACTTCGGAAGTCATTATTTTAAGCGAATGATAGGCAAATGGATTGCAAAGGGATCGCAGTGCCTTTGCCGAAAAACGCACAAAAAGGTGGCAGTTTTATTCAATAAACGTTAATGAAAAAACAATACCTACTGTATGTGAAGATCTTAGCAGGTGGCGTTCTAAAGTTTCTGCCTCCCCCAAGGAAAAAGGTGTGAGTCAGTTCACATAACTCTGCCTTTTTGCCTTTGCTCCATAACAACCTATGCTACATATTATATATAGCATAGGTTCTACATAAACATACATAATTCAATATCAACAATAGAATCGTCACACCTCCCACTCTTTAAATAATATCTAGTCTAGAACCTTTAAAGGAGCAATTTTATTTTTGTATTTATGAATATATATGATCTGAATCTCGGAAACGGCTCTAACGATTTTCATGAAATTTAGTTTGCAGGGGGTTTCGGGGGCGATTAATCGATCGAGCTAGGTTTCATTTTTAGAAAACGTTTACCAAAAAAATTCAGTCAGGTCTAGTACCTGGATGACTGAATTTTTTTGGTAATATTAATGAGCATCATAACTTTATTAGATGCATTTGAATCGACCTATAAACATTAAAACATATTTTCATCGAAGCGTTACATGAGGTACCTTTGTACAGTCAAATCAAATCCAATCAAAACTCACATTATTCACATTGTTAACGTCAAAATTCAGTTACTCTGAGTGATTGAGTGAGTGACTGAGAGACAAGGCGCAGCCGAAACTACTGAGGGCCTAGCACGAATGTTTTTGACGTATAGTAACGTACCTAACCTAAAATTTTACTATAATTATAAAACTCACTCCGCACAAAATATTTATTTGAATCGGATAATATTTTTATTTTTTAGTATGATACAAATTGTGTATGTCGCATAAAATTAAACCAAAATATTATGAGGTTGTAGTTATTATAATTAAAATTCACTTACGTTAAATAACGTTACTATACGTCGAAACATTCGTGCTAGGCCCTCAGTAGTTTCGGCTGTGCCTTGACTCTTAGTCACTCACTCAACCACTCGAGAGTAACTGAAGAATTTTTTATAAGTGTATTGATTGATAAACAACGGTCAGCAACCTGACAAGTCACCACAAGCGGCACCCGTTCACGACCATCATTATGCAACGATCAGCCATTACCTCCCTCCCCATATTAGAGGGAAGGAGGTGACACGATCCCCGACGCTACCGCTAGCAGCGACGTCTGTCAATCAGTTTTATTTCACTAAGTTTCAGCACTCGGCACTCGTATTTATTACTTTAATTATATCCGTTAATTTTTTAACTATTTCTTGAAAATCAAAAATGATCGCGGCTTTCACGAGGTTCTCGTCATGCGGAACGGATATGTCTACAATCATTGCACGCCTCTCGTTTCGGTCCACCACCACTATATCAGGCTT
This sequence comes from Mamestra configurata, assembly GCA_002192655.3. Lineage (NCBI taxonomy): Eukaryota > Metazoa > Arthropoda > Insecta > Lepidoptera > Noctuidae > Mamestra > Mamestra configurata. Next base: position 9,493 of record NDFZ01004715.1, on the reverse strand, counting down.
ATTGGCCACAACAGTCCTGTCAATGATGGACCGATCCCAGTACAATGTGATATTGCCATTATCGAGACCTAGGTCGAGCACAGTACAGCACTTCCGAGTCCACAAGAGACTATATCAGTGCAAGTTGCTGATGGATAATCCTGGCTACTAAAGATTGTCTATGCAAGTATTCTCCGTAAGCTAGACGAGAACAACCAGAGATAATGTGGCGAATTGATTCTCCCGGACGCGGTGTCATGCCCGACAGATGTCAACCGTGCCATCCTTCGCAACTTTAATTTTATTATTACAGGATGTGCATTGTTTTCGCTTCAATTGTTCTTTACAGTAACTGATCATGGCCTCTATTATTCCCTTCGTTCTTTCTAAGGTATAATTTTACATTTTATTTTCTGTTTCATATTTTCATTACAAACATTGGCACGCAACAAATGGTGACTACGAACATGTGACTACGTAAATACCTGTTTTAACCGCATTCATACAAATAATTACATTGAGCTATTGATAAGTAATACGTACTGGTATACTTTGTTGAGGCCAGATGGCAGAGTTGCCACACAACTATTCACCGTAATGATAGAGTAATTAGGTACCTAATGTAAATGGCTTTGAATAAACGGTCATTCTTACATGCAATATCTTGGAGACTAGTGATTACCTATATAATATTACCATTGGCCATCTTTTTTGTGTTGGTACAATTATTATGACAACTTAAAATAAAAACAGCTTTTATGTATTTTTACCTACCTACCCCCGATTTCTGATTTCGAAGTTTTCTATTTGTCAAACTGTAGTACTTAAGCCTAAAAAACCTGTTAAACTTTGGCATTAAAGTCGTGAAACCGGCCCTTAGTTCCTAGTCTTGAGAGATTGCTGCGTATGTTTTAATTCAGAATCCGATACATATACCTAATTTTGGAAAAGTAAAATCTATGTACAAGATTAAGTTCAAATTCTATTGCAAATTGCAACTTTTTTTTAGGACCTTTTTTTACAAATGGGCGCTTGTCCGTTGAATTGATGGTGATGAATTCAAATCTTCCCTTGAATTAAAAGGAGGTAGGTAAATACTACCTACTCTTAAATTAAGTTTTGCAAAAATCCGGATACATGACATTGAATTCAAATCTTTCGAGGCGTACGGTCTACTAATTGAACACCAACTCACCATGCCTCTAGAAAATATTTTTATAGGTACCTAACGAATGAATCAGCCAGCTATGAAAATCGAGAACTGTTATTTGTTGCTACTAGAGTTGAATGTTGACGGGAACTTCGAAGCGTAGCTCGTAGGTAGTGAATAAGTAACCATAGTTACACTTACAAAACAATTCCATTGTATGCATTTCTTACTAGAGTTTGTAAAGTGTCGAAGTCCGAGTTGAGACTGTAATTTTGTACCCCCTTATTGTTCTGGTATAAGTACTTAATACTGACTTACTGAAAACTTACCTGTTTTTCAACAGTGTAAGGTAGGTTGACTGGATCTTTCACTCAAGAGAACATAGTTTGCAGTTGTTGGTTGTTATTGGGTTAAGCTCGGTAGATAATTAGGTACTCTACATTATTATTCTAATGTATCTGAGGGCCAATTAAATCTACTAATTTTTTTAAGCAATGCGAATGCGAACGTTGTTTGAAAATTGAGTAGAATTTGCACTCCGATTTAAGTAGAAGGTTATTTCTCAATGAACTACCAATTTTTTCCAGGCATCAGTTATAATCATTTATAAATCAGACACGATACAATAATAAACTCCCAAAAAATAATCTGCTATCCAGTATGAGCGGCACGCCGTCGCGCGTTGTCGCCGTGGAATTGTCACGGCGCGCCGCGCCGCCGCGGAACACTTTACTTGACTAAGTAAGCGTTTCGTTTAGTCATATTCTTGTGTGACGGTAAGGTTAATATTCGTAAAAGAGTGCGAACAAGAGTTTAAAAATAATATGAATACCTTTTATTAAGTATTGTTCAGAATTCTCTTGGTCCTGTGTAGTTCCGGAATCGCGACGGAATTGGCACGTCATAGTTGGTGTACGTATCGGTCTCCGAATGATTTGGATAAAACCCAAGTAATTAACCATTACGTCTCGTCACTTAATGACATTCGACCTAACTTTTGTTGTGTAGTTAATGAAGCCAAGACGTCAATCGCGGCACGTTGGTTAATAAGCAAGCTATAAAAAAAATGTATGTCTCTGAGGATCGGCTCCGAAACAAATTGATCCCGCAAAGAACTAACTTGTCGTCATAGTTTACAGTGTAAGCAAGCTGAATTCCCGGAGGACACGGTGGAGGTCTGCCCTGCCTGGGTGGAGCACCGCCGTGTCCTCATCGAGGCGATCGGCGCCGGCGACCTTTGTAGGTATTTAGCCACTTGATAAAAAATAAATAAACAATGACGTTCAAGCGTTTTAAAAAAATTGTATCTTAAAAATAGAAATGGCTGCCCAAAGTAACTGTTCCACGCGAACGAAGTCGTGGGCAAAAGCTAGTTTACAATAAAATAACTAAAATAAAACAAAGAAAAAAACACGAGTAAAAAGTACAATGCTGACAGCATGTGTCAATATACGCGCAGTCGCACTGAGGGCTAGGGGTGCAGCGCCCTAGACAACCGTTGCTGGGCAACACGCGGAACGGCGTCTCGCCCAGCCTCGCCTCCAGACGACGTCGTTGCCTCCAGACGCTTACGTCGTCACTTCTTCTAAACCACGCAACGGATTTTCACTATCTACAGTACTACTATTTTCACGACAATGTAAACTTACCTTGGCGTGAAAAACGATAAGAACTAAAATGTAAATGAAAAAATGTACTGTAATGTACTATGTACAGTCAATTCTTTCAATAGGTTTACATTTACAGTCTTGTTGAACTAGCTTGCTAGTATCGTCCCCGACAAGAGTGTCGCCTTTGACAACTCTGACAAAGCGGAATGTTTAGCCGACAGTCGAGTCCCAATGCTCTCCTAGCTCTGAACCAGTAGACCAAGCTCACCTCGATATGGTGGATGCTGAAGTGGAACGTAGAGCTTCCCTCCCACCAGTCGAAAATCCTGATGATCCTCTGCCCCTTGTCACGCCCGACGAGGTACAGGAGATCATCAAAAGGCTTCAGCCTAGGAAAGCCCCAAGCTCCGACGGCATCACCAACAAGGTGTTTAAACTCTTCCCCGCCCAACTAATAGTGCTAATGACTGCCATCTTCAATGGCGCATTAAGCAACAACATGTTCTTCCGAGCATGGAAACAGGCCACCGTTATCGGTATACCCAAACCAGGCAAGCCCAAGTCTGATCCCGCAAGTTACCGTCCCATCAGTCTACTCAACGTTCTCGGTAAAATCTACGAGAGGCTTATTTATAAGCGGCTCACCTTCGCTGAGCACATAAGGCAGGCCCGTTCTCGCGCCGCCTTCACTCAGGGAAGGCTTTATTACCTACATCACGACCGCCCGTAACAATTTGTCACTCAAGTGCAAATTGCGACTCTTCACCGCGGTCATCCGTCCCATCATGACAGGATGCAGATGCTCCAAAACCCGTTTCCTGCGCAAAATCACGGGTGTCCCCTACTACGTCCGAAATGAGACTACATATAGATCTCAAATTGCCCACCATATAGCAGTTCATGAAACGCATAGCCAAACGTTTCTTCGACACTGCTGTAAAACCCCGTAACCCCCTTATCGCATCGGCCGCCCGATACGAACCCTCCCGCATCTCCAAGGTACGCCGACCGAGGCATACCCTCGTCACGCCCGACGACTCTACCACTCTCCTCCAAGAGAGTCGCAAAGAAACCAGCACTCTTCGCAAACCACGACCGCCGTCCTCCCGCCCTCGCCGCCGAACCCCGCCGCGACGACCCCGTCAAAATCCGCCCCGACCCTTGCTCGAGCCAGCCCGCGCCGCTGAGCCTGTAGTTCTAAATTGTCCCTTAATAATAATTCTAGTTCGATCCAGCCCGTCCCTAGCTGTCCTACCCCCAGCGACGACCTAAGCCGAGGCCCGTACCCCACAGGGGGTGCCCTTAGCGTGTAGTCGCTTAGTTTGTAAGTTTTTTATAAGCCCTGGCTGGATGGAGGCTTTAATATTATATTAAGGCCACCACAGGCAAGCCTGGTTAAGCAGTCGACAACCTTATAGGTTGAACTGCGAGACGCCTATCACAAAAAAAAAGCTAGTATCGTATAAGCTAGTTCCGGAGCGTAGTATGCACAAGTCGTCTGCAAACATATACGCTGTTTAAAACAGCATTAGCTGTAGTACACGGCAAAAGCTGTTAACATGTATAAGATAACAAATTGGTCCACATCCCAAGCCCTGAGCCACCCCAATACGCACCTCGACTCTGTCACTAAGCGCGTCTTCCACCTTCACTTGGTATCTTAAATAGCTGGTTAACGAATTAGGCTGACGACATCTTTGCTTACTCCAATTACACTTCTCATCAAAAAAATCGAAACACTTTCGTTTTTATTGTTTTTGTCCTATTTTTTTACAAAAGAGAATTAATTCCATGAAAAAAAAAACATTATTGTGTAGCTGGCAGTTTGGTCATTACAGTAAGAAGAAAAAAATCAAAATTCGAAATTAGAATTTCATTTGTTTATCCTATAAATGAAATTAATCACTGTTTTGAGACAAATGTGTATTTAGGGTTGGAGTACGTTTCTCGTTTAAAAACTAAAATTAGCGCTTGTCTTTAAACTTTTTGTTTCTTATTTCATTTACTGTGACTTTGGGACGTCTGAAAAAACTTTTTTTTCTAAAACATATGGATACTTCGCCCGCAGAAGCCGCCCAAGTGGTGGCATTGCTGGATTCTGGACTTAGTCAGCGTGTTGTGGCTGCAAGATTGCATCTAAGCTTATCATCTGTTCATAGAGTCTACAAACGCTATCGGGAGACTGGTTCGTTCACGCGCCGTTCAGGATCTGGCAGGAATCGGGTCACTTCTGAGCGAGATGATCGATTTATTGTAACAACCTCTTTACGAAATCGACGCCTTAACGCTTTTCAACTGCAGCAGCAGCTTCGCGTTGTACGAAGAGTAGCTGTAAGTGACTCTACAATAAGAAGAAGGTTGAAGGAACGCGGATTGGCACCGCATAAGCCAGCGAATGGGCCGAAATTAACTGCAGACCATCGAAGAGCGCGCCTTAACTTTGCACGCGAGCACCTAACTTGGTCATACCTTCAGTGGAGCAAAGTACTGTTTTCTGATGAGTGTAAAATTATGCTGTATGGTAACGACGGAAGGAACAAGGTCTACAGAAGAGATGGAGAACGCTTTGCACAATGCTGCATTGAAGAAAAGGTCAGCTATGGTGGCGGTTCGTGGACGGTTTGGGGAGGAATCAGCGCCGACGGTAAGACAGAACTTGCCTTTGTATCTGGGCCACGGCTGCCTGCACTAAACTCTCATCGGTACATCGAACAGTGTCTTGAACCTCATGTGATGCCCTATGCACATTTTATTGGCAACGACTTCATATTCATGCACGACAATGCTAGAGCTCACACCGCGGGCGTCGTACGAGATTATCTTACCGAAGTCGGTATCTCCATTATGGTATGGCCAGCAAGAAGCCCGGACATGAATCCCATTGAACATCTATGGGATGAATTAAAGAGACGAATTCGAGCAAGAGATCCAGCCCCAGAAACACTTAGCCAGCTGCAAAATGCAATCCAAGAGGAATGGGATAATATACCACAACATGTGATCGTGACTCTCATCCGATCGATGAAGAACCGTATGGAAGCAGTAATAAGAGCTCGCGGAGGGAATACAAGTTATTAAATAAACGTTTCTTACATTTTTTTTCATTTACGCGTGTTGTTTTACCCATTTCCTTCATATTCCATACAGGGTAAAAATTACTCATTATACAAAATACGAAACCTATGAAGACTTAATTTGAATTTAGAACATTAACATTAGGATTTAAAAACCTCATACTACTCACTATTAAATGACATTTTACATTTATTCCTAAATATACACATTTTTCTGATAATCCTTATCAAATCATAAACTGCGAGGTGTTTCGATTTTTTTGATGAGAAGTGTATTTAATTTGAAAGTCTAGCAACATGAACGGATTTTGCAATGCAACTCTGTACTTCTGTATTGTCAATAAAATAATTGCCTTTATTTGATATATTTTTCAAGTGGTAAGCACAATTGATAGCAATCCAATTACTGTGTCATGAACATATTTTTACGGCAACCTTATTGGTATATGTTCAGAAACATATTTAATTTGATAAGCAGGTTAGTGAAGGTCAATCTTACTTGGGATCCCAGACCAATATTTTTGGTGAGACCATATTAAGTATTGTGACCACACAGCACATAGGTAATCAGGTATTTAAAATTATAACAATGTTGATACTATTTTAAATAAACCTCGGCCTATAAACTCACACAGATCTTTTTATTATTAAAAAACCATTTTGTATGTAAAGAAAACGAATTTATTGTTACGGTTTATTTCCAAGGTAATGTCCATTTATTATCTTGTTAGAACTAGGTGTATTCACTCAGCATTACTTCGAAAATGTTAAGCTACAATTTGTGTACCAATTTATTTAAAGTAGGTTACCGAGTCAGCCCATCGACCGACCTACTTGGTATTTATTGCTTAACTAACACATTGACAATTCATAAGTATGGGAGTTGGGACATGTGTTCTGAGTATTTATCCAGCTGCAGCAACCCCCTATTTAGAATGGTTCGATAAAGAACCGGATCGATAGCGAGGCCACTAATTGTCGTTTTTCATGGAAACAGTACAGTAGGTTAGGCGCTTAGTCAATTTTACCTCGGTACTTGTAATTTCTCGAGGATGACACGTATTTTGATGCGTAAAGTTACCACTTTGACAATTGTGGGTGGTATTTTGTAAATTAAAGTTAGCAGCCTAATCTTAAGTTTAAAATCATTGATTTAGTTATGTTAAAATGCAATTCTATTGGCGTTCAAGTTGAAAATTAGTAGATTACCGTTCTTTAACCGAACCGTATTTTTTTTGTAGGTAAGTAGGTAGGTAGATGATATTCAATCCAATTTGTACAGTATTTTCTTGACGGCGGAACCGAGAAGTCCTAAACTCAAAAGTCGAAGGCATGATACAGGCCTACGAATTACGGACCGACCCACTAAGAGAACAAAGGACAATACAGAAGTGGCAAGTGAGAACTTTTAAGGGCTGCATATGACTTGACTCAGTTCTAAGATGGTGTGAATATAAATCTCGATTTATGGTTCAGTTTTCTAAAGTCGGTGTCATGAACTCCTATTTCTAAAAGGTTTCGAATTTCCTCTTTCTCGAAAGTTCACACTACCTATGCATAAAACTCGTCAGAAAAAGAGTGCCATAAAATGAAGTTTAGAAGATATTTGGGATCATTACGAGTATGTTCTCACAGACTCTCTCACTCTCAAATATCTGTATAATTTATATTCATTTCGTTTACTCTTAAGTACCAAATTCTAAGCAAATGTGGCTCACCCCTTATTCACCTCTTCTCAGCACTCCCCTATAAAATTCGTTAAACTTCAAAGAACAACCAGTTTCATATGAACGTTAGCGTTATATAATATCCTACCTTAATATAATTCTATTGAAGTGAGCTTAGCGTTTTATCTCTGAACCGGTCAAAACTCGACGGATTTAGATTATTGTTTTTTTTTACCGAGCCTTTAGTTTGAAGGACATAAACCGTCATTCTTTTAAAACATAATCTTTTTTTATTTCTTTTTGTTGAAGCCGTTACCGTTACCCTATTTAATAAACTAAAACGAAATCTTAAATAAAATCAGAACTATAAGTTCGCCTACGGGGTATGGGTGCTTTTGTGAATAAGGCACCTGAAACTAGAAATTCAAATGATCCATTAATTGTATCTCGGGTTCTGAGTACCACAACAGTAGTGTACTAGTTACTACCCTAGTGACTATGTTTCGAAACACACCCAGCACAGCTGTTTCATGAAATTTTTAATCCGGCAAAGGAGAGAAGTCCAACTAGGACTTCCTTCCGCCGACGACGTTTGAATTTAAGGGGTTTTTATCTGGTAATTTCATGGTAAAGTATTTAGTTATGGAATGTAAATAGCTTAGCTTATAACAATGACCTACTTACTATAGATTGAGGAGTATTGATGAGAATTGAGTCTCTGTACTCCGCGAAATGTTCTTGCAATTAACAATTAATGATTCAACCCTACCTGGGTTGCATCACTTGCAGCAGTATGTTATCGAAAAAGTTATTAGCCACCATAACAATTAGTCATTTATATCATCAATACAGCTCTCGAAGATCAATTTACCCGATTTAAAACTACATAATGTATTCCCTTATTTTCTGAAGGTGCGAGAGTAGAACTTGAAAAGTACCTACCTAGCATAGATTTTGTTTGTTGCGGTATTCTGCCTCGTCTACGCATAAGCTACGTACGTACATAACACGCTACCTAACCATACATACACGTCACCCTCCTATAAGGCTTCAATTCAACAAGTCAGCTTCCGCTCTACTTTTCCGTCGTAACTCGTAATGCGGATCGCCCAGTAATTGAAATTCTCAGATTTTATTAAAACATTAAGAACTAACTGGTAATAATTACTTATTTCAAAAATGAATTTCGGAACATGAACAAACTGTGACAAAATCATTATTTCGTTGCTGACATCCATAATTATAGTTCTATCTCCAAATCTCTCTACAAATTGTGTTATGTCTTTGTGTTTTTAGAAAATAATGTATTTGCATTTTTATCTGTTTTCATTTGTTGCGCAGGTAAAAGGATTCATCATTTATACCTAGGTATAGCAAAGGATAGTTTCTCAAGAAAAACATATTTAATTTTCGGTGTAAGTACTTAGATCCTTCTTTTCACCGAAAACTTTTCCGTGGTGTTGGAATTGAATTTAAATACCTGATTTAAAATTCAGTGGAAATCCTTGAGCTGAAATTCAGTAGAAATTTTGGATGAACTTGGAAAAGGTATTAACTAATATCCGTACGTACCTCCCCTTTCTGTGTGTGTTCTCAGTTGCAGTGAAACTATTGTGTGTAAATTGAGTTAACGAAACAACCATATACTCCAAAACCGTAAAATCACTGGAGCCCCCTTTTTGTTTTTTTTTTTAAGGATGGTAAATCATCAAATTTTAATGACTTCTTCCGCTCTGGGTGGAGCGGAAGGGCGTGTCAGACTCTTACTGACTAAAACCCATCCGTGTTCCTTCTAAAGCCCTTTGCGTTCCAGGGCCGCGGTGACTCTTTCGAACAAATTCCGCAACCCTGGCAGGCTCTGGCCCTAGCGGGCACCGTCTTCTATGCTGACATCTCTTTGAGGCCCGCGTGAAACGCAACGCGCCATCGACCCGGGCCTGGTGGTGATCAGACAGTGAGCCACCCAACGCTCGCCGTCCGCAGGCCCGCGCCTACGGTGGCCGGGGATCGCCC